>PVKE010001266.1:0-105153 GCA_004027555.1 Craseonycteris thonglongyai
TCCCCCCCCCCCCCCCCCCGGTTTGGCCCCTGGTTCGAGGGGCCACGCCTCCCATCCTGGAGGCTCCCAGCCCAGTTTCCATCCTGCTCGTCCCCCGCCCACCTGTGTGGAATGAAACCATGTCGAAAACAGATGAAGTTCAACTATGGAGACTGCTCTGGGCCCTCCCCCTTCTCTCTGTCTCTGTCAAAAACAATAAAATAAATCTTAAAAAAATAAAAATATGGGGAAGCCGGGATGGCTCAGTGGGTTAAGCGCTCACTTTGTAGCCCCAGGGACCAAGGATCGAATCCCGGCCCCGGCCTGTGCGGAACCATGTGCTGAACTGGGAGCTCCCCCAGTTCAGTTCTCTCTCTGTCTCTGTCTCTGTCTCTGTCTCTGTCTCTCTCTCTCTCTCTCTCTCTGTGTCAAAAATAAATAAATAAATAAAATATATTAAAAAAAAATAAATAAATAAAAATAAAAATAAAAATAAAAGGGAGACCCTGGGAGGCTGGCTCTTATGCTATATTTGTGGCTATTTGTTTTTTAATACTCTAGCATGAGTAATGTGATACCTGTATCAACAATTTAATTCTAATCTGCTCCAGCTCTTGGCGGGTGGGTTAATTATGGGACAAAACAAACAAGTCAGTTCTAGTCTCTGTCAACAATTTAGATTGCTTTATTTGTATAAAAAGTGTTGGAAGTAATTCTTGATTTGGTAGAACCTGCAGATTTCTTGGTCTACATGTAGTTAAGAGTAGTATAATAGGACAAATTGCCTTGGATGAATGAGGGATAAAAATCAGCAGGCCTGATGGTTATGCCATCAGTGTAGTGCTGGGGTTGGAGCCCACTGGTGGGACGCCTCCCTGGATAAGACCCCTTTCTCCTCTCCCTTCTCTGCTCTCCCCTCTCCCTTCTTCCTACCATCTAACCATTAGGAACCCAGTCTTTGTATGCTTCAAAAAGCCTGCCTCCCTCATTTGCAGACTGGGCAAGAGTACAAGTGAAGACCCATATACCATGTCTCTAAATATTTAAAAACTAAAGCCAGCCTAGAAACTGTATTTTAGAATATCTTTTATCCTCTTGCCTCAAAAAATATATTATCAGAGGGACCCAGAATGCCAAGCCTGCAGATAGAATTCTTGAACCCCTCAGAGTTCCGCCTGCTGTCCCAACCCCCTGTTCTCTGCCCACGTCTCAGCACTACCTCGCTTGTTAAAGACATTCCAGCTCGAGTGTCCAGCTCTCTGTGAAGAGCAGTCCCCTGGCCACTCCACAGACCTAGGGGTGAGCACACCCATGGGCCAGTCCATCCTCAGGACTCAGGCCCCCCAAACAGGCTTATGCAGATTCTGAAGATGGGTCAGGACCCTTGAGGAGGGAATTCTGGGATCCCAGGCACCAATAGGTGGCCTAGGAGGCAAGGTGTGGGCTTTGGAGGGACAAGTTCTGGGCCCTGTGCCTCCTCACCATGTGGGGGGAGGGAACATGAGGATGGCCCGAGAGGCAGACTTTCAGGACGGCCCAGGACAGGGAGCCCTCTTGCCTGAGTGTTTGGCTGTTTACTCTTTGGGGGTGAGGAGAGTGGCAGGCAGAAGAAAGAGAGAAAAATCTCTTCTGAATCATAAATGAGTTCTTTTAGATTAATTTTTTCTGATATCAAACAAAAGCCCCTGCATGAAATTTGCTGTGAGCTGAGACTTGCTTTTATGGCAATAGTTGCACCTGGCAGCAAGCTTGTCAGCATGGGAATAGATAGCCCCCACGTGGGTCCAACCACAGGAGGCTACTGATACTTTCTATGGTGGGATCATGACTTCCGATGCAGAACCCACTATGACCTGAGAGTTTCGTTCGCACCTGCTCATGCCCAGGCTGGATTTAGTATGTGCAGAATTAGTTGGGTCCAGTAAGAGCTTTGAATTCTCACCCTAAATTTGAAAATAGAGTTCTCAGGAGGTCAATTAAATATATGAACCTAAGGCCCCTCCTTCCCAGTTCACCTTGGACTTTTGACAAGGACCCCATTCCCACTGGTCTTTGAGCTTCACACGGCCATGTGGGTCATAGCCTTGTCCAGCCCCCGCTAGGGGACTGGAGAAATAAGGAGACTCTTCGGTTTTTGGAAAACTGCAGCCTGGCAAGCCACAGTGTTCTTGGGGACAGCAGCAGAGGGGAGGGAGCAGGCTGGGTCTAGGAGGCAGCTGCGTTCTAGACTTCACTCTGCCGAGAACTTACCAGTGAGTTTGTACAAACCTCTATTCCTTTTTGGACTTCAGCTTTCCAACCGATGAAATGATGAATGTGAACAGAATGATCTAAAGTTCCTTCTAGTGTCAAATTTCTTAGGTCATTAGTGAAGGTAACTTCTAATGTAAGCAGAAGTAAAGCTGCCTTTTTCTCCTTCAGCACAAACGGGCCTCATTCTGAAGTCGCAACAGGGAGCCTGTGTCCTGGAGGGCCCAAGGCAGGGAGCCGCATCCCTTTGCTCGGAGTCGACAGGGAGAGGAAACCCGCTGCCTGTCCCTTTGCAACAGGCCTGGACTGCCCTGCTCAGCCAGGCAGCACTGCTACAGGCTTCAGTGGCACAGAACTATTCCCTTTCTCCTCTCATGAGCTTAATTGAGCATTCACTTTTGTGTCTGCAGGTCATTTGCTACTCTGTGAATCATGTGGTTTATGGGGATATAGACATAATTTGAATCTGGAACTTCTTTCCTCTGTCCTCTATAGCCCAGAGGATCTGTATGCCTGTCTTCAATATTCTCTTTTTTTTAGGAAAAGCAATTAAGAGGTAAAAGAAAGCACGTTGCGAGGGAAGTTGCTAGAGCAAGTTCTTCCAGGCCTTAATGTTCTGTCAGGCACTCAGTCTGTCCCCTGCTTTTAGAGATTGTTCCAGATCTTAGCTCCTCAGCCACTCTGCCCAGAGGCAGAAATAGCCTGAATGGCAGCCAGAAAAAAAAGATCTCCCCATTGCCTGGCTGCTTCCCTTGAGGATGGGTGTCATGAGGCGTTTGTGGGAGAGGCTTCATTGCTGGAAGCAAGACAAATTTCCTCAGCCTTCATTATGATGAGTCTCAAACTGGCACTCATGACCTTGAGGTGAGTAACAGGAGATTGGGAAGAGGTTGTATAGCTGAAAGGTTGAGCCTGAGCAGCTAGCTGGTCAATGGCAGAGGGGAGACTAGTGTCATGTGGCCTGTTCTTCTGGGAGCACACCCCACCTTCCTCTTTTTCTAGCATCCACATCTGTTCTCCTTCCCACCACTTCTCTCCCTCCCTCAGCCTCCTTGGTCAGCTCAGGCCCCACAAACATCTCTCATCCCTTCTTTCTCCTCCCAGGGACCCCTGGTGAGTATGTTAGGGAGCTGTTTGCAGAAAGACTGTAGGATGAGGACGCCTGAGGGTCTCCAACCTGAACACAGGAAATGAGCAGTCAAAGAAATTGGGAGGGTCGGGGCAGCAGCTATTATTCAGGAAGGCAGTTGGGTTTATTTTAGTTAACTGGTGACAGCCTCCTTTTGACAAAGTTATGAAGGTCAAGAGTACTTCAGCCCTGGTTCTCCTTTTGGAAACTTCTTTCTCATTCTCAGCCTCTCTTAGCCCCAATTCAACTGTTTCCTATGAAAATCTCTTTCTGCAAAAATCTCCATCATTTCTTTTGCTAAGATTTAAAGTCAGTGCTTTAACCTCTTCGGGAATGTTTGTACTTTAAGCTTCATCCCTAATTATGGAGTGAGTAAAAATCTCTGTCCCCTGTTAAAGGAATTTCAGGTATACGTCAGCCCAGGGGGAGGATTCGGGGACAGAAAGTACCTTCGGTGACGTTCAGATCACACCGGCATTGAGCTGCCTGTGCTGCAAAAGGTCAGTTCAAAGTCAGCTGATTGGTCAGAACGTTTTCTGCTCTAAGGATTTTTGAAAACTCTTTTCAACACAGTGCTGTGGGAAGCTAGGGGGATAAATCCTCCATAGATTATTTTAAAATATCACTTAAAATTTATTAAGTGAAGGAGATAATTCTATACCCTTCCATCACAGTTAAATTTAGCTAGGTCATCATGCACTAAATGTGGACTATTTTTAATGGGTTATCTTGTATCACACCACTCACTAGTAATTGATGTAATAGAAAATAGTTAGCTAAAAGAGCCTTAAAAGTCCTTTGTTTCTGGCTACCGGGAATGTGATTCATGGATCAGCAGCATGGGTACCAAAACCTGAATCTTAAGGTTTCCCAGGTGATTTGTATGCACATTGAAGTTTGAGAAGCAAACTTGGCCACCTATCAGAATTACCTGACACCCTCTAAATCTACAGATACTTGGGATCCACCCCCAAATCTGTTTCAACATGTTTGGAGTGGAGCCCAGTAAACTCTGTACTTACAAAATCTCCCTAAGAACAGCCAAGTGTGGGAACCAACAATCTGGTTAATCTTTTGTTCTGATAAGGGAAATGAGGTCCAGAGTATGAGCTGACCTATCCAAAATACCAGCAGATTAAAATCCAGATCCTCTGTCTACCAGGCCAATCTAGCCTAGACCAAAACAATCACATTATCACACAAGATTGAAAAGACTATGCTTTTTGCTATGGAATTTGTCTCAAGAAATAGAAGGAATTATAAGACAATATGTAATAAGGGCCAGTTAAAGAATATAACACCAAGGCTCTCATCCTACCAGAGCTAACATTCTCTCTCTATAACAAACAATTTTAAATGGCTCCTTTGTTTTCCTGAAATAGAATTCATAAATAATATAACTAACTCAAAATCAATATAATGAATCTCTTCACTCTGATATAAAAGATAAATAAAATAAAAGCAAATTGTAATAAAATAATATGTTTTAATATATAAATGCTCAGGGATATTTACACAAAAAAACATAGTGAAGTAGTCTGATATAAAATCATGGTTACTGGGACAGCTACAAACTGAGACTAATACAGGTATATTGTCATGGAGACTGAAATTCTGTGAGTAGCTTCTTGCACTGTGCTCCTGATCACTGAGTCAATCTTTATATTGTATTTTGACCAATGGACAGACACCTCCCTGTCCCATTGGAATGGTGCAGCTGTATTCTTATTTGCATTTATATTGACCTATCAAAGTGGCTCCTTAACAACCAATCGATCTTGCAAAGCCAACCAATCAGGCTAGTGCTATTTGGACCAATCAGACTGTGCAAATTTGGATTCCTCATTTGCATAAAATGAACCAATCAGAGACTAGGGTGGCACTTTCTCTATAAAACATAGCTTCCCTTTTGCCTTTGTGGGGCACTCTGTAGGTTTCCATAGGAGGCTGAACTTTCCCCACTTTGCAAACTGTTTACATGTCAAGTTTCTTCCCACATTGGTGACTTCTGTTGGCATTAGATTGGTGGCAGTGAACTTTTGTTGACGCCATGGATAATATGCATTTCCAAAGAGACAAACAAAGGTAAAATTCTGAACAAAACAAAGCACAGTCTTCCCTGAATTTGCACAGAAGTTGAATACCTAGAAAATTCAGTGTATATTAATACTGCGCAAGCAGTACTTTGAGTCTATGTATAAAATGGGATTAGGAGCCAGGCTCAGATCATTGAAAATAGGTTTTTTGCCTACCTGAATGCCTGGCAGCACTTTAGAAAGTTGTGTGACTTATATTGAAGTCTTTCTTTTGTGGAACTGTTCTCTATGCTGCAGACAGCTCAGCGTGGTCCCTACCCACTGATACCACTAGTGCTTCTGCCCAGGACCCATCACTGTGACAAACCCTCAAATTCCCTCTAATTTACATTTCCAAAACGCTTAGGGGTAACATGACTCCCATTGAGTGTCACTGTAGAGAAAGTAAGTGTGGGTAGAGCAATGCTTCTCAGACTTCAGTGTGCCAAGAAATCCCCTGTGGATTTTGCTAAAATGCAGATTCAGGAGGGCTGGGGTAGGGCTGGGACTCTGCATTTCCACAATGGTCATAAGTAGTGCTCAGACAAAGGCTAGAGAGATCAGAGGAGAAAGAAATGACCGTGGAGTTAGGCAGCAGAGACTTCACAGAAAAGAAGGAACACAAACCGGTCCTTGAAGAATACATGAATGTGGGTCCAATGACACCCAGGAGGCCCAGATAGTTGGGAGGTGGACCCCGGAGAAGTAACCGTAGCAAACATTGCCTGACACAAGTAAACAGCCTTGAGCCAACAGCAGCCCTTCCACTGACGGGCAGGGTGAAAATAACAACTCCCTATCGGGGTTAGGTCTGCCAGACCCTGGTGAAGTTCATTTCTTTCAATAAATCCGGCAGCTTCTTCTTTGATACATACTATCAAGGCTGGAGCATGTGGTGCTAACAAAATATGGTTTTAATTTGGGGCCCACTGCACTCATGGTTAAATACTATGTGTGTATATACAAAAGCAGACTTACAGGGAGCCAAGTTAATATGCCTGGGTTGAAAATGGCTAAGCCCAGGAGGATTCAGTTATACAGATTTTGCTGCTCTGAAAGGCAACCTAATCACCGTCATCAATTTTAATGCTCCGAGACTTCTTCTTGTGAACATGGAAGCTTTTAAAGTCCAACCATTTGTGCATTTGCATCCAGGGCTGAAGAAGCACACATTTGTTTTCCTCATATGTTATGACTGCTTTTATTGTCATATGTTGTTTGACATTCAGAAAATAACACGCTGTTTTAATCAACAACTCAACACTGCATTAAAACTTGATGGTCCATAGCTTTGTAGCAAAGGGTGGGGGAGGGCAGAGTGGAGAGAGGAAATGAGAATCAGAGTTTAGCAACAGACCAAGGCTTGTTCTGGTGGGATTTATTCCTGGGAACACAGAAACTCTCAGTGTTTTTCTCAATCCGCGTGTGTCAGTCTTGGAACAACATAGCGAAAGAAGGAAACTGGCTAAACAAGTTTCTGTCTGGCCTTGGAGGTGGACACTGCTGGTAACTGGACCTCCAGCACATTGTGAATAATGAAGAAGTCTGCTCCGTCCAGAGTGTAGGTCACAGGAACTGTGAGGCAATTGCCCAGCGAACCAAGGATTCTAGCACCTGGCCAGTAATCTTATCGGGGAAACAAACAAAGCTGAAAATGAGGTCAGTGGCAGGTGTCCTCCGGGTGGTGGGACAAAAAATGAAGGAGCTGGGTGGGTGGTGGGAGGGCAAGAAGCAGAAAGAATCATCAGAGTATCTCTACCCCTCAAAAGACCAGCTCATCAGGAACGTGAAACTGAGGCAAGTGAGCTGCGTGGTTTCATGAAACAAGTACAGAATGAACTGATTTCCTAAAAAGACTAGTTTATCACGAAGGAAATATGGGTCTGAAAAGAGCTGACAGGAGTTCTTCTTTCCAGAGGCATCTGCCATGTTACGTTGTTTAATTTGTCAAAAGTATATTTCTCTTTTTATTATTCTATGCAATTGTAGTGACAGAAAAATCCTGAACTGCTGTGAGCAGTGACTTCCCAGTCAGTCACGAGGTAGCAAGGAAATCTCGAAGAAAGCAAAGCTTTGTGGGAATCCTTACATTTTGAATATCCACTATTATTATTATTATTATTATTATTATTATTATATTGAAGAATTGAGGCATGCTGATTGTAGAAAAAGGTAAGGTAATAAAAAGTGCAGACATTTTTTGAAAAACCAGGCAGAGTCCTCTAACTTACTGAGGGAAGTCTTTCCCGGGGGCTATCTTAAAAAAGATCAGGTTCAAGTTAGAAGGTGCTTAGGAGCAACCAATGAGGCTGGAGTGTATTGGGAGACTCCCAAGGTATTTTCCAATGGTCTCTGGGGTCCTCTATGTTTTCTTTGGCTTTCTGGAAGGGGAGGGAAAAGGTGGTCTCCACTCCCACCCCCAAATGCTGCTAGATGCTTTTGAGCCA
Organism: Craseonycteris thonglongyai; assembly: GCA_004027555.1. Classification (NCBI taxonomy): domain Eukaryota; kingdom Metazoa; phylum Chordata; class Mammalia; order Chiroptera; family Craseonycteridae; genus Craseonycteris; species Craseonycteris thonglongyai. Next base: position 7,881 of record PVKE010001266.1, read on the forward strand.
TGAGAGATGCTTGGTCAGGGGTTGTCCAAGCCAAGTGAACATTCAGAAGCATGGCTACATTTGGCACTGTCTTCTTTTCTCCTTGAATTACCTCCTCACTAATGGAAGAGATTGATAGAAGGGTGGGCAATTTATCTGGAAAAAGAATTCATATCTCTAATGGTAGAGAGATTGTGTACCATTAGAAAGGGTGGGGAGAGGAGGATTTGTTCTGAGCGTTCACCACAGTGATGAAATGCTATAGCAACAAGAGGTCACTGGGCATTTAACCCAAACCAAATTCAGCAAGTGGAACAAGTCTCTAATTGGAGGCCTGGATTCCACATGAAAAGCCGTTCTCCATCTGATACCTTTTTTAAGCTACCGCTGTGGTATCTAAATTTCATGGATTTCACTCATTGCAGGTCCCCAAGCACCTAACTAGCACTTGCTCCCAGCAGCCTTGAGCACAGGGGTAAGTGGGAAAAGAGGCGGCCTTTCTTCTTCAGACTCCCTGCCTCTGTAGTCTGTAACCTTTTAACCCTCTCTAGGTACCTTGGTTCCAGTCTCTCCTCCAATAACCATCTGAGTGGGCGTCTGCTGTTTCTGCTCTTCCAGTGAATAAGAACCCAGATATTTATCAGGGGGATACCTCTCCCCCACTCTCAGCGAGGGTCTGGTTAAACTGACACCCCCCTGACTGTGGGGTGGAGCAGGTGAGCCAACAGTCATTTCATCCTAGCTCATGGCCATGTGATTGGTCCAAAGATTGGACACTGCTCAAGTGGAACCTGTGAGAAGCAGTAAGTTTTTCTGTGGGTGCTTCTGGGAAATAGGCTCTCACTTTCTCCTCTGCACTAGGCCCTGAGAAGGTGCGGGGCTAGAGCGGCTACCGTCCTCTTGTAGACATAGAAAGCTGGGATTATTCTATCAATGCAATAGGCAGGTCTGAATGCTGGGACAAAAACAAAAATCGAAAAACAAAACAAAAGCCCCCGAAGCTCCCCAAACCCAGCATAAAATGTTTGTTCTGATGAAGTGATATGAACCATAAATCCATGCCTGAGCCAGCCCTCCCATGGAATTTTATCCTAGGCTTTCAATACATTCTCCTTTTGCTTTAGCCAAAGTTATGGTGGGTCTTCTGCCACTTGCAGTCAGAATCCTCAGCTGACTCTCGATCTGTGCACGTGCAGGAGGAGGCACGGGCACCTCTTGTTCTTTCTCATTAACCCACATCAAAACCTGCCTTCAGGAAAAGATCGTCCATTCTAAATTATGAAAGGCTGATAATGCTTCAAATTATGACTCCAGGAGAATTTTCAGTTTTCAGTATTCATTCAGCAAATATTGAGCTGCTCCTGTTGCAAAGATACATGGGAGAGTGTTCTAGGAGGAAAGGATCACCAAGATTTCTCACCCAACTCAGTAATTTCGTGTCTACGGTAGTTTTGGCCAGTCAGATCAGTTCCAACTTCTGATAATGACAGAGTAAAATGTATCTTATTAACCTTTCCACCAAAGACAATTATAAATCCTGGACCCAAACAACAAAACCTGTTCTAAGATCCTAGAGAGCAACCAAAATGGGTTGGTTCTGCAAATAAAAACTGGAGAATATAGGACCCTTGAGAAAAGGGAATCACATTGAGTGAAGTTGCATTTCAGGCTTTTCCTCTGACAGCACTTTCCACTGCGTACGATGGATGGAGAGAGCTCAGGCAGGAAGTGGCAGTCTTACTGAGCTGAGGAGTCAGAAGCTGGATTTTGGGGCTTCCACAGCAACTGGAAATTGGGGTGGAGGTCATGCCAGAAAGGAGGGGGCCTTGGAAGGAAGCTTCTGAGTCTATGTATAAACTTCTCTGAAATCCTCAGCTGATTCCTGATCTGTGCATGAGATCGGGGCACAGGGGTGGCTTGAGGAGCCCAGGAGAAAGCAGCAGCTGGCTGGCTGAAAGAGATGCTGCCTTGTGTTCATAGATGAAGTTTAGAGCTCCATTTCCAGAGTTACAGAAGCACGCTAGACACCTAAGACTGTCCACTGAGACCACAGAAGGGCTCACCTTAGGAGTAAGAACTACTTTCCCAGACAAAGGCTATGCCCTAGGAATAAAGGCAAAACCAAAACAGACCTACCCTTAGCAAAGCCTAAAACAAGTCTTCACAATTACAGTATTTAATATAGTACTCTCTGGGCACATGTGGTCTTTGAAATTTAATTAAAATTAAATAAAATGTAAAATGTAGTTTTCTAATCACACTAACTGCACTTCCAGTGCTTATAGCTGTATGTGGTCAAAGGCTATTGTATTGGCCTGCACATTATAAAACATTTCTATCATCACAGAAGTTCTATTGAATGGTGTGGCTCCATAGGGTCAATATAATATGCTAATAATTTAACTGCTTGCTAAAACAAATATGAGCTTTCTTCTGAGAAAGTAGCAGATAAATTAAACTATCTTTAATTTATCATCCATAAATCTTGGTATACAATAAAAAAAATACTAAATGTGCAAGGAAGCAGGGACATGCAACCCTTAATGAAGAGAAACAATAGTCAGTAAACACAGATTCACATATGACCCAGATATTAGAATTCACAAAGACTTAGCTATGATAAATACTTTAAAGAAGCTATAGGAAAATATGTATAAAGTAGGCAAAGAGATGGGAAATTTCAAGAGAAATATGAAAACTTTTAAAAAGAACCAGAAGGAACTCCTGGAACTGAAAAATACAATATCTGAAATTGAAAACTCACTGGTTAGGAATTAACAGCATATGAAATTATCAGGAAACTTGAACACAGGTCAATGGATATTATCCGAACAGGGAAGGGAAATATAGATTAAAAGGAAAGAAAGAAACAGGGCTTCCATAATCTATGGCAAGCTTGCTCAGCCCACGGCCAGTGGGTGGCATGTGGCCCAGGAGCTTTAAATGAGGCCCAACACAAATTTGTAAACTTCCTTAAAACATTATGAGATTTTTTTTTTTCAATTCTTTCTCATTAGTTCATCAGCTTTCATTAGTGTTAGTATATTTTATGTGTGGCCCAAGACAATTCTTCTTCCAATGTGGCCCAGAGGAGCCAAAAGATTGGACACCCCTGATCTATGGAAAAGTACCAGGGATAGTCAAGAAATTCATGGAATTAAAGGGGAGAAAGGTTAAAAAACAAACAAACAATTTTTCCTCTTCAATATATTCCCCCTTAACCCTAATACACTTTTCAGATTTTTCAATAAGTTTAATTATACCCGTGGAGAAAAAATGTTTTGTTTTTGCTCTCAAATTGCAGCTTTAACCTCTTTGTCTTCTGTGAATTTTTTCCCTTGAAGCTGATTTTTGATATTTGGGAATAAATAATAATTAGACAGAGCCAGGTCTGAGCTGTAGGGAGGGTTAACATTTGGAAACCACAGTTGTGAAGAGTAGCTGTTGCAACATTGCTCTTGTGCACAGGCTCGTTGTTGTTGTGCTAAAGCAGCAGCCCTTTGGTCTGTTTTTCTCTTCTTTTCTCCTTCACAGATTCTTTCAACTGTTTCAACAGACTGGAATAGTACTCTCTGGTTATTATGACATCCTTGTCCTTGTAATTGATTAGCAGGATACCCTCCATATCCCAAAAAACAGTCACCATGACTTTTCCAGCGAATTGCCACACCTTGGACTGCTTAGGCGGCGGTGTGCCCTTTCCACCCCACTGCGTGGCCTCCTGCTTTGACTCAAGCTTGTCAGGATGAACCCAAGTTTCATCTCTGGTGACAATCCAGTTTAAAACTTCATCTTTGTTGTTTCTGCAGAGGTCCAAACACTGTCATGCTGTTGTTTTTGAAGCAGCATGAGCATTCTTTTTTTCTTTAAGATTTATTTTTATTCGTTTTGACAGAGAGAGAGAGAGAGAGAGAGAGAGAGAGAGAGAGAGAGAGAGAGAGAAGGGGAAGGGCCCAGAGCAGTCTTCATAGGTGCACGTCATTAGTTTTCTACATAGTTTCATTCTACAGGTGGGCTTGGAGCTGTGCAGGGCGGGAACTGGCTATGGGTCTCCCGCATGGGAAGCACACGTGGGGCAGGAGCTGAACCAGGGGCCTCCCACATAAGAGGCTTGCCTAGTGAGAACCAAACTGGGGGCACACCCCAGTTCAGCATATGGGTCCCCATGGGCCAGGGCTGGGACTCGATCCTTGGACCCTGGGTCTGCAAGACGAGTGCTCAACCCGTTGAGTCATTCCAGCATCCCTAGCATGAGCATTCTTGGATACCCATCTTGCACTGACTTTTGACATCCTTTGATGCTGAGGGAGAATATTCAGAATGGTTGTAGGTGATATCTCCAACCATTTCTGCAAGCTGCTTTTTATTCCATCGGGCATATTCCTTTGTAAGTTTTCAACTTTTTTGACACTGTCTGAATAAGTGGCCTCAACAGGGCATCCCAGGCAGAGTTCGTCTTCAGTTAACACTGCCTTGCTTGAAAAGGCTATGCCACTTGTAAACCATGGATTTCCAGGGCAACCCTAACATCTCTTCCAAAATGGTTTGAGGTATTCTTCCTTGTTTTGTGAAGAACGTAATGATGGTACAAAATTCAATTTTACCCAGACTTGGGGTTTTCTTCACATTTGACATGCTTCTTCAGTGATAGCTGAAAGAACACAGATGCAAGTAGGCTGAAATTTGGCACAAATACTCATAATAAGTCACACAATCAAGAGGTGTGCACTAGCACTTCCAACTCTCCAATAACCCCCTTCTGTTCTGCAAATTAATTTCTTGACCACCCCACGTATCAAAGCAATCTAACATACATGTAATTAGAGTCTCAGAAGGAGAAGAGAGACAAGATGAAGTAGAAAAAGTATTTGAAGAAACATGGACTGAAAAATTTTCAAATTTTATCAAAACCAGTAATCTCAGCAAACCACAAATAGCACCATTTCAAACATTTAGATGTCTTTCACCCAAATCCCAGCCTCACCCACTCACTGACAAGATACAGGGAAACTTCTATGAGTACAATAGGACCCAAGTTAAGGATAAAAACATTCAGAAGCAGTGCTGGTGCTGACCAAATTTCAGAGGTTTCTGCGCAGAAGTTTGCTGACTCCACAAAACAACGCAAGGGTTCACTTTTCCTGCCTAATGATCTGACATCCTCTTCAGAACCCTGCAATGGGTCCTTCACACATTTTGTAAGTACTATATTAGGTTGATTTGACTCCAGCTTAAACTCAGTTTGAGGAAATATTATGTTTCTGAGGGCTAGAGAAAATGGGGTGGGGATTTGAGAGAAGAAACAAAGGGAAGTTAACTCAAAGCACGACTAACCCCCTATTAGGAATCTGGTTGAGTGAGCGGAATGAAGAAAATATTGGCAAGAATTATGAGGGCTGTTGGGAAAGTATTTGGCTATGTAACTGTTCTCATTATATTGACAATGGCTGGATTTTTTTCCGGACAGCCCTTGAATCCCCAGTGATTCACATATTTCTGCTTGGCCCTCCTTAGTTACACGGGTCAGGCACTTGTGAATACCTATAGCTCTTCGAATGCTTTTTTTGGATGGTGTGCACACACACACACTTCTAACCTGAACCAAAATTACTTAAATATAATATAGGGAAATTGCTTATCTCACAAAACTGACATTCCAGAGATAGGGTGGACTCCAGGGCTGGTTGACTCTGCAGTTTAATGAGATCAGCAGGGCCCACATTTTCCCCTTCCCTGATCTGTTCTTCTCCACAAAGTTTTCATTGTAAAGTTGGCTCTGGGCTGCATATGTAGACTTGTTCATATCCAACAGGAAAAAGGAAAAGCACGAAGACTTCTCAAGCAAGGAATATAAGTCCTTCACTTAGTCTGATTCAGCCAACTCAAGCTGTACCTATAAGACAAAAGGTAGAGGCTAGCAATACAATTTTAGAGCAGATATGTGGAAGATAACAAGTCCAAGTTTCTACCCAGGTTCCTAAGAAAGTTCTCTTGTATCAGGGAAGTTCTGGAATTATATATATCTTAATAATTTAGCAGTAAATCTCCCATAGCAACAGTAAATAACATTTTTGTTGTTGTTCATTATATGTTACTAAAGAGCAAACTGATGAGCACATGAAGTTGCTGTTGAAACTTTGTCTGAGTGCCTGCAACGTGAGGCTTCTCTAGTCTCAGGCATGTCTCCAGCCCCTGCAGATGGGTGTGATAGGCAGCAATTTCTGTGTTTGAGACAGTTTGTAAGCATTTTAGGTGATGGGTGCTAATCAACATAGGGCCAATAATAGAGTCAACCCACCATAGCACCATTCCAAAAATATTAAGGTTTCTAACAACAACAATAACAACAACAAAATGTAAAACAATAAGGACAAAAGAAAATGAAAGACAGAACATTGAATTGAAAATTGTGGGAAGAGCTTTGATAGAAAATATCCAAATGACACTAGCTTATGTGACTACTCTATGTCATCCTGTTGTATAGTGAAGCCAGTTTGCTGAGTGCGTGTTTTTCACACTTACCGTAAGTGGATTTGGGGTCTAGGTTGGTCTATCTACTATGGTACATGAGTATATTCCTGGGGAATGGGGAAAACAATATATGCATGTCATCTATTCATCAAGACAGGCTTACAACTTGCATTCTAAGAATTAGTAACCAAGTCACTATGGCCAAAAAGAAAAAAGAAAAAAAGAAAAAAGAAAAAAAGAAAAAAGAAAGAAGACTTTTTGGGAAGGTAAAAGGGAAAATTGGTAATTTCAGTATTGCTATTTGCATATTGACTTTTGTTTTACTTAACGATACCTTCAGAATTAGTTCAGCTATCCAAGGTGCAATGAACAAATCCTGAAAATTTAATCCCATATCATTTTTATTTCTTTTTATTTTTACTAATCACGAATATTGATTACACTGCCATCCACCCAGTGATCTTAGAGGCACCTTGGCTGCTCAATGGCCCCATTTGTAGGGGTAGAACAGCACAGATTACTCACTGGTAGACAATAGGAAATACAAGGCCGAAAGATGCAGTAAGTGGCAAACACAGAACACCAGCCAGAGAACGCTAGCCTAAAGCAATCGTTGGTGGGAGGATTTTTTTTTAAACCATGGTGTTTGGCAAACTGAGAAATAAGGAGACAAAGTTACAAATCATGCCAGACTCAGCAAACAGCAGCTGGAACCCAAGAAGCCCAAGGACAGTACTGATCGTGGAGCAAATACTGCTGGGTAGGCATTGTTCTCTGGAGCCAGAGTACACACACACAGGGTCACCACTGAAAATGAAGGTTAAACGTTGGTGTATGTGTATGTCTTTGAAAAGCAGGAATAATGTTTTTCTGGACACAAAGGCTTATTTAGAATTCTGTCTAATGGCAAGTCTTTGCACAAGCTGTGTCCTAATTACATTCAAGTTGAAGCCTCCCCATCTCATCCCTGGTCACTTCTGCTGCCTTCACTTGCAGCAGGGAGCTTAGTACCTTAGTCCCACAAAGAACCTCCATTTCCTTGCCTGAATGGAGACTCATTTCTATTGCTTCTTTTGCAGCCCTCTTAAGTATTCTTCCATACCCTACACAACCAGGATAAGGGGTCCTTGCTCTGTGGTGTGGCATCCAAACATTCCGGTGAGCATGGCTGCTTCTCTGAAGTCCTGGTGGTGGTGTCATTCACTGACTTCTAAGACACCCACTCTCATTCCCTGAGGACTTTACTACTTAGCTCACAATATTACCTCACACCTCAACCCCACCATCCTTGCTACTGTACCCACAGATGACCCAGTCAAAACTCTGGCCTCTCACATTCCTTAATCTACTCCATCACCTTCAGCGTGCACTTCTCTGTCACACCCCGGACCTTGTGATCTGTCAAATCTCCCACTGTGACTACAACTCCTTCTCATTCTAGTTTAGTCTGCTTACTTGCCTACCCTGTACCTCATCTTACTGAGGCCTTTACCCCCTGGCTCCCTCTACTTTCCCTTATCCATCAACCCATTCTGTCTTTGCTTATCTTTGAAGACACCTTAGATGTCATGATCCATTGTTGGTCACTATCATGCCAGTACCCTAAACTTACTGGCCTCTTTTGTCTTTTTATCACACGGTCTGGGGAAAAAAAGACAATCCTGTAAGAACTCAACAATGTATGTTCTTCACATCTCCTCCTGGCAGCAAAGCATGACTGGAGACACATCCTCAGCGTAGCAGTCTTCCCTGTCGTCATCTTTACTGACTCTCAAACCACCTCCATGCCTGGGGTACCTTGTCCTCTTGTCCACTCACCCTTCATTCTCTGAAATGACCATTTCATACTTTCTTCTCAAAGCCTTGAGTTCCCATCTCATCCCTTATTCTTGGTAGATATCTTTACTCCCGCTTCACAGAGACAATAGAGGACCTCAGGTGGGAATTACCTCACTTCCTGCCACCTGAACCTATAAGCCAACTTGCATCTGTGCCCACCCTTTGTTCTTTCCTTCTAAAGACATAGAAGTGATGCCCCTTCTCCCAGAAAAGTCAACTCTTCCTTCTGCCATAGATTCCCACCTTCTCAGGAAAGGTATGCTACCAATTATCTTTCTTTTCTATCTTTGATCTGTTCCCCTCTAATAAATTTTTTCCATCATCATTTAACATGCTCTAGTCACTCCAGTTCTAAAAGAATTCATTTCTTGATCCCAAATTCTCTTCATGGTTCTATTCTTTTCCTCCTTCCCCTTCACACCCAAACTGGTTGGAAGAGTCATGCATAGTTATTGTTTGCTCTTATTCAACACCTGTTTACTCATCAGCCTCCTCCAACTGGTTTTCTCCTCTACTTCTCCATTAAAACTATTTTTTACCAAAGTATCCACTGGCCTCCATGCCCCGAAATCTCATGTTTTCTCCTCAGTCTTCATGTTATGTGAACTCTCAGTGGACTTTAGCCAGTGCTTCATTTTGAGAGAAACTATTTTTCTTGGTGTCCAAGCTCACATGTTCTTCTGGCTCTTCTCCCACGTGTGTGGCTGTATTTCTCTGTCTTTGCCAGATTTTCCTCTCCTACTTGACATTTCAATGTTGGAATTGCTCAGGTTCCACCTAAGGTTCTCTTATTTTCTCATTGTCCACTCTTTGTGTGCATCAACTCATCCACTTTTATGGACTCATTTCCACACTGAGAGCTCTCAAGTGTGTACAACTGCCCAGATTTCTCTCCAATCTCTGAAGCTACTTGACTGCATGCTTTACATCTCCACTTAGAATACCACAAGCACATTTGTTGAGAACTAAACTCATGCCCTTCCCCACCATTCTTGTGATTTTGCATTTTCCCTCCAGAGCCAGTCTCCACCCAGGAGGCTGACTTGGTTGACTGGCTCACTTGCCTCTGGATTCCACCTGGGTTTGGCCACTGGGGATACCTGGCATTAGAAATAAGGGAGAAAGTGAGTTCAAGGTGTTTATTTCCTTAGCTCCCTCTTTATGAGGTTGCCACGGGCTGTCTGAGTCCCTTGACTGAAGGTTGGTGCTTCTTTTAATGTTGTCTTCTCCACATGACCATCCTCTTCAAGTCTAGGGCAGTAATGCTCAGCTGCTTCTAGCTCCTGGTTATTAATTTCTCTTATGATTTTCCTATACACCATCTATACCATTATAAATAGTCTCTTCTTTAAATTATCCTAACTTCAGTACACAACCTGTTTCTCACTAGTACTCTGACTGATAGTAATTGATACTGGAAGTTGCACCAGGAAATAAATCTTCATAATGGGATTGTGGGGATTAGATTGATCATGTATGAGGAGATGAAGGATAACCTTGCAGGAGATGGAAAGGTTCAAAGGATGGAAATGGACTCCAATAATCTATGCATGCATTAGTATCACAATCATTCAAATCATCAGTGGTCATAGCATTGGATGACAAGTAATGTAAGGTGAGACTTTGGGAAATCAAGAAATGGTGGCACTTAGTTGCTCAAAGGCAGTGAATTTGAACATTGTGGAGTCACCTGATTTCCTCTTATAACCCCAGAGTGCAATAAGATGAATTCAGAGCTATGAATATATATGTTTAAGAACACCTGTGGAGAATTAAGCCTTCCTGGCAAGCTTGAAGGAATCCCTTGTCCTATATTTCTTATACTTAACGACTAAGACCTGGGCCTCATTGTGAAAGCTGCAGAGTTAATGTGCCAAATAAAAATTCAAACTTTACTGTTAATGAACAGTACTACTGGGATGGAGATAAGGTTGAACTCTAAATTCCTGTGAGCCCTCTTTCTGCAAAAAAAGCCTCTCTGTAACTGCACCTACACCTGGAGCAATTGCTTCAAGAGCTGATATCTATGTTCCTGAGCCTTAGGCCCACAAGAATTAGATTCCAATCTAGTCTAGAAAGAGAAATATAAAAGACCTGATGTTTCAGGCCTATCCACTAAAAAATTTACAAGATCTTGACATACAGTTTCCAGAGGAGTGAAAACAAACAAACAAACAAACAAACAAACAAAAAACATGAGAGGAGATTCTAAGGGTGGAGATAGTGAGGCTCCATGAGGCTATATTTATTGATATGAGACATCACCTAGGATTCAGGATTGGCTCAAGTACTAGGGAGTGGTGTTAATAATCTGTTAGATTGGCTAATTAGAGTCTGGAGTTTATGATGGCCTACCGTTATTGAAGTTAAAATTCTTTGGCATAATGTAGAACAGTGGTTCATATAGAGTGGTGACCGTGTCACCTGGGACCATCAACATCAATTGGAAATGTACTAGAAATGGAAATTCTTGAATTTTACCCTAGATTTACAGAATCAGAACTCTGGAAATGAGACCTGGGAATTGATGCTTTCAAAAAATGAATCTGATGCACATTAAAGTTTGGGAACCACTGCAATAAGGCAAATTTTAATATGCTTATGAATCACCTGGGAATCTTGTTAAGATGCAGACTCTGATTTGGCAGGTCTAGGACAGGTCTGAGAGTCTAATGTGCTCTCAGGTAATGAATGCCAAGATGTTGCTGTGAATCATATTTTGAGTAGCAAGGCTATGAGAGGAAAACTCTAGAGCAAGCTTGTCCAATCTGTAGCCCGTGGGTTGTAAACAGCCCAGGAGGGCTTTGAATGTGCCCAACACAAATTTGTAAACCTTCTTAAAACATTATGAGATTTTTCTGTGATTTTTTTTTTAGCTCATCAGCTGTCATTAGTGTTAGTATATTTTATGTGTGGCCCAAGACAATTCTTCCAATGTGGCCCAGGGAAGCCCAAAGTTTGGACACCCTGCTCTAGAGGCTCGGGGAAATGGTAGTGTTGGGATGAAGCAAGTGCTCCAACCTTTTCAACCATCACCTGACCAAATACTCTGGGAGGATGTGAAGAGCGCTTCACCAAGGCAGTAAAAACACATTGGTAAAGGTAGGGGTGGTGGGTAGCAGAATTTTTGAAGAGCATTGAGGTGGTTCTCTGAAGGCCAGAGGTGAGAGTGCTGATGCTGCAATGGAATGCTTTTCCTGGTGTCAACGGGACCATCAGTGACAAGGTGAGTAACTTACCTTAATAAATTACCTTAATATAGGGATGGAGAGATGGAGTTTATATGCAGGGATCTGTGGCAATGGATAATTGACTACCAGATTTTTAGAAATGGGCTGAATGGGCAGTTTACTAAGTTGTTTCTTTACATAAAAAGGAGAAAAATTCTAGCACTGCTGGGTAAAGATTTAACTTGTATCCCTATAGTAGTAATACATGGCCACTTATGCAGTTCCCAGACCTAAGTCAGTTTATAGACACAGAGTCCTTTGAGAAAGAACCCTGCAACTTCCCTAAGCCTAGAGGAATCAGTGATCATTTATCTGGGTGACTGAGCACTGGAGAAAGGGAACTATCTAGTGCTTTTTTTGTGGGGAGAGAGGGGGAGTTATTACCATCCCTAGACCAGAAATGCCATCCAGAGCCACTTTCACAATAGGGGCTATGGAGATCAGATGACAGAGTCTTGACTTGACTTCATCTGACAAAGATCTAGTGAGATCACCAACCCATGTGACTCCTTGTCCCAGAATTTAAAGCTCCAGAAGATGTATTCCGTTATCTGGCAGAATTCTCATGTTGATTCCCTAAAGGCTATTATGGCAAGAAGAACCAAGTAGAAGCCCCTGGTAGAAGTGAGTCACCATCTCCCTAATAAATGATAAATATCCTACCCAAATAGCCAATCAAAAGCAACATTTTATTCCTGTCTCCATTGGGAAACCCAGAAAGCATATATGCCCAACTTCCCTCTTACTTTTGCCCCTCTGTCTTTTCTTCCCTACAGCTCTTCCTTGGACACGCTTCCCTCTCAGCCCTTCCCTCATTTCCCTGCAGATCATTCCCCTTTCTACAGCCCCCTGCTCCTCTCTGAGGCTCCTTTTGCTTCGTTGCCTTCACAGAAACTTGCCTCTCCCCAGAGCACCTCCTTGGACCCAGTTTGCCTGAGCAAACATTGCACATACTAGCAATGGGTTAGCCCTCATTATTGGTATATTTAACCTTTCCTTGAAATAAAAAAAAACAAACTCAAATCACAAAGGTTAGACATGTTGGTTGTAAAGCACTACAACAATACAGGAGGAAATAGACTGAAACCGCTCTTTTCCCATGTCCAGAGGTAGCCAGACTTGTTTTCTACTTTTCTACTCACACACAGGCATGCATTTGCATGCATGCGCGTACGCTTACATGCACGCGTGCACACGCACACAGACATGTGGCTTGTTTATCATATAGAATACAGTGATACCTTGGAATTCGAACACCTCAAAACTCGAATAATTTGGAATCTGAATGAAAAAATCAAGCAAATTTTGAACATAAATGCTGCTTTGCAACCTGAACACCAACATGTTGTTCATGTGGGATGTATTGACTCTATGGCCCATAGCTTTATCTGAATGCCCACTGGAACTCAAATGTTTTGGAACTCGAACAGGGTTCTGGTATGGATTAAGTTCGAATTCCAAGGCATCACTGTAATACTCTACTATTTAGTGACATGCTTGTCTCACTCAAAGGTATGTCATAGATATCATATTACATCATAGAGAGTCACCTTCTATTTTTTTTTTAATCAAACTTCCCATTTTGAGGTAAAGGTAGATTCACATGTAGTAGTAAGAAATAATACAGCAATTTACTGTACCTTGACCCAGTTTTCCCCACGGGTAACATCTTACAGAATTATAGTACCGTACAATATCACAACTAGGATATTAATACAATTCATCAATCATTTCAGAAATCCACAGTTTTACTTGTATTCACTTGTGTGTGTGTTCTATGCAATTTTATCATGTGTGTAGGTTCATGTATGTACCATCACGATCAAGACACAGAGTAATTTCATCACCATAAGTACTTGACATGTTTCCCTTTTATACCACATCACCTCCTTCTGACTCCCTCCCTCACCCCTCACTCCTGACAACTGCTCATCTCCATTTCTATACTTTGATCATTTTAGAAGTGTTTTGTTCACAGAATCATATCGTTTACAATCTTTTGGATTTAGCTTTGTTATTCAGCAAAACTCCCTGAGGATTTCATGTTGTTGTATTGACTTCTATTGCTGAGTAGTAGTCTATGATATGAATGTACCATGATTTGTTTAAACACTCAACCATTGAAGAGAATTGGATGGTTTCTTGTTTTTGGCTATTATAAATAAAGTTGTTATGAGCATTTATGTATAGTTTTTGTTTGAGCATAAGTTTATGCTCTGGGATAAATGCCCAAGAGTATAATTGCTGGGTTGTATGATATTGCATGTTTAGGGAAATGGTCATACTCAGATTCTGTAAGTGGAATGTAAACTGGCAGTGTTCATAATTTTAAAAAATGCATATAAATTTTAATGTAATTTGCTTTGGAGCCTATTTTATAGAAATATTTGTGCATTTGTTAAAAAGAATATGTACCAGGGTGCTTGTTGCAGCATTATTTGTACTGGGAAAGATTTTTTAAAAACAAAAATCGGTATATAATACTGTATGGTATGATTCTTTTTATTCTTTTGGCATTGAATTGTGTGCAAACTATCTTGTTTTAATGTGAAACTCTTTAAGTAGGATTCAGAGTTTAAGCATCTTTTTCCCACAGATTTTTTATTATTTGTATTGCTTCTTATGGGCCTATTCACTATGTTCTTTGCACAAAACACACAACTTGAGTGGTTGGCCTTTTATTAATTTTTTAGGTATTTTTATACAGTTTATATTGTGGGTATTAATCTTTTATCTGTTGGTCTGCCTCTTGACTTTTCAACATAGAACTTTTAGATTTCTGGGTGATCAAATCTGTTACATTTTCCTTTAAGGCTACTTGTGTTTTTTGGGGAGAGCTTTTCTACCTCCCATTCTGGTTTTACTCCTATTCTATTACAGTTGTGCTATACATACTAGTTTGTAAATTGCCTCAAATCGTTTTGGCAAGGGACAAGGGACACATAGATCCCATTAATAAATAAAAGTGCAGTGTGAGACATAATAATTTTTATTTATTCATAACTGTCATGTTCCTTGACAAATATAATTCTTGCTATGCCGTGTACATTTTAGAATGATGCCGGAAGAAGCAATTATATCATAACTTTAAAGGATTATGAACACCCAAGGGAAAGGTGCTGTTTGAACATGTTGCTAATAATGCATTTGCACAATTTTCAAACTGCTCAAATTACATTCACGTGAATCACATGCTTTATACTGGCCTCCTCTGAGAAAGATGGAGAATGAGAGGAGGTCAGAATATTATTCCATGAGAGGTTGTTTAGGTAAGGAAGTCATTTATCTTGTTATGGACAGAATGAAGAGCTCACCATCCAGCCATTGTAATTGATCACAATTATGTTGCCTAGTGGTGGCATGCACAACAAAGGAAAGTATTGGGTCAGATACTAGCACAAATATTAGAGTGTTCAGTCAGATCCCAAACTTAACTTAATTTAGCAACAACAACAAAAATAAAGTCATTTGGAAGAACAAAAACTGAAGCAAAGAAACAAAAATGGAGACTTATTCCACATGTTTTGGGTTGCTGTTTCCTTGGAAAGAGTAGTCAAGAATTTTTGAGTCTTAAAGCAACCACATATTAAAGTAATTTAACTAATTTGGACATGTTTGCCACTACCACAAAGAAAATAAATTATAGTGGGCTCTGGACTGATAGCTAAAAAACCAATTCACTGAAAATAGAAGGATGTTGAAGGCACTCACATTATGTAATCGGTACAGTATGTCAGTCTCTAGTGGGCTGGTTAACTAAATGAATGCACATTTCATGAAATTCGGTATAATTTTTTCCTAGAACTAGCCTGCTCAATTACAGCAAAATCGGTTTTACTGATCACAGGCTGCATAACTCGGAGACTGAGTATGGTCTTGAAGACAGAGATGCTTTTATTATATCCTTTGGCCTTCTGTGGCACACAAGAGAAGATGTGTCAACAAGGCGAACATGGCTCCTTTCTTTACTTCCTTTATTTAGGAATCTACTTAAGAGTTTAACTGATCAGAGAACTTACATAAACTTCAGTGCTCATTTAATCAATTCCCTTTCTTTTACAGAAGAGGAAAGAAAGAGAAGAATAAAGGTTGTGGCTTGTCTGAGGTCATATAGTGAGTTCATGACCAAGCCTGAAATATACTTGTTTGGGTCTTCTGACAGCCAGACCGGTGTTCTTTCCATTGTAGGAAAACACATGCCCCGAAGTCCACACTGAATGGAACCTGTGGCCCAATTTCAGGTAACTCAGACATTTTCATTACCTTTCCTGGATATAAAGTTAATTCCATTGAACAATTGGAGGAATAAAGGAGGGATCTGAAAACTAGTCTCTGAATTTGAGGTTAGGACTTGAGTCATTTTTTTTTCTCCTTTCTAGAGCTGAGTTTGATTCTTTGCTTCAGATAAAGATCAAGATGTACCCATTTGTTGTGGAGGAGCCAGACCACCTACCCCGCATTTCTCTCTCTCTCTCTCTCTCTCTCTCTCTCTCTCTCTGCATCTCTCTCTCTCTTTCTTTCTCTCCCAATGGTGGCTTTGCAATTTGGAATAATGCACAATGAGTGGGCTGAAGGTTGGAGGAACTCTGAGCCGGGAGTAGGAACATTACCAAAGAGGGGAAAGAAATACCTAAATGCTAATGGAGCATGAAAAATTTTAATTTGTAATTTTCTTTATGTATTTTTTTAAACTATAGTTTTCGCCAAGTCTAGATAGTGTCTAGGCCTCTGAGAAGCCCACAGTGCCAGGCACTAAGCTTATAAAGCCTGTGGAATAAAGGACCTGGGAAGCAGTGCTGTCCCCTTAGCTTTGGCAGTCCCCACCCCTCACTGCATTCACCCAGGATCCCCTCAGTCAGGTTTGACTACACTGCAAGGGGATCCCACAGTGACTCAGACTTGCTGAAAATGACAAATTAGGAAACGTTGAGTTCCACAATTTCTTCTTATTCATGTCCATTTGAAAACAGGTTAACCAATGGGCTTTATTGTCATATAAAATTCTGTTTCCTTTCCCATCCTATGAGGTTAGGCCAGTTTTCTTTCATCTCCTCTATTATTACTAACATCACACTGTGTATATATTGCTGTTGAAGGCGGGGTTGTAGTAAATATGTGGCATTTCTTTGATGACTTAGTATCCATTCCACTTTCCAGATGGCATCTGATTTCTCCTCCCCATGTATACAGGTAGAGTGGGGTACAAATTGAGGGAACTGCTCTCCACCATGGAAGTGCCTGAAAAGACAAACACACGAAATAACTCATCAGCACTTCCTTTCCACGCCTGTTAGAAATATGAGGTCTCCTGCTCAAGACCCTAAGCTCAGGAATTCACATCTTTCAGGCAAACAAACATACTGCAAATATGTCTCTACCGGAGTAGCTAAAATGGAAAAGACTGATAATTCTCAGTGTTTGCAAGGAAGTGGAACAACTGTTAACTTGAACACATTTGTTGGTAGGAAGGCAAAATGGTAGTCCCTTTGGAAATCTGTTTAACAGTGTCTAATAAAGTTTGACTCTCAGTTAACCAGCACCCCTGGGGATTGGTAGGAGCTGGACAAATGTAAGTAGACTCTCTGTTAACTGGAACTCAAGCAACCAACCCTAGGAAGCAACCAGAAAAATCTCAAGTGACCAGTTTGTTGGTTGCTTAAGAATGCCAGTTGCTTGAATTCAGGTTAACAGAGAGTCTACTGTTATATGCCTCTTCTTTGACCTAGCAATCCCACCTCTAGGTATATACCCCCCAAAAGTTAGTGCATGTGTTCAGAAAAAAATTGTACAAGAATGTTTACATCAGCTTCATTCATAGTAGCCAGAAACTGGAAAAATACCCAGTGTCCATCAATAGAAAAATGGATAAAGAAATTGTAGTATATTCATACAATGGAATGCTAAGCACCAATAGAAAAGAGCAAATGACTCAGACATGCAACAACATGTGTGAATCTCAAAAAAATTATATTGAGCCAAAGGAACAAGGATCCACATGACTCCATTTATATGGAGTTTGAGAACAGGCGGAAATAATCCATGGTAATAGAAGTCAGAACAGTGGTTATCTGTGAGGGAATAGATTGATCAGGAAAAAGCACAGGGAGCCTTCTGAAGTACTGGGAATAGATTTAATTTAGTTGGTAGTTACATGGGTATATACATATGTAAAAATTCATTAAGCTGTACACTTAAGATTTGTATATTATAGTGTGTTATGTTTTACTTCAATAAAAAAGATAAAAAGAAAAGATAAAAGAAAATGATTATGTGGACATCAGACTTCTATAATTTAAATATATTTTATTAATTCTGCACCCAGTCAAATTTTGTGTATACACCAATCCATTTGTGAGGTTGAGGCGGGTTTGGAAACCTTTTGTACTTTCCCCCTCCATCCTTTGTTTACATCAAGGCATTAGGAAGCTAATGTGCTTCCCCTTCCAGGAAAGTTTTAATGTACAAAGGAAAACCATGTCGGAAAAAGTAATGATTAACACAAAGGAATGATTGGCTTACTGGTGGGCTTTCAGGCATCAGTAGAGGAGGTATTTCAGGTCATGGAGGGTCAAGAGAAGCTCCCAGAGTACTCCATGCTGAATGGATCGAAAGGAACAATAAACTCCTAATAGACTTTACTGCTGATCCACTGGGGTGGCCAGCAGCCTTTGATGTTCTGCTCCTGTGATGGAAAAATCAGCCTACTTGTTTCCAACAGACAAGAGAAAGCGTTTGTCTCCTGGGGCCAATCTTCCTCCAAAGCTGGAGGAAAGGGGGCTTCCTGGGCAGCCTTCCCTCCCTGCTGAGAATGAGAATGAAAAGCAGGAAATGGACAGGCGAGGTTAGGGGAGGCTGAAGTGAGGATGAGAGCAGAAGAAAGGCACCGGAGAAAGTGAGTGTGGGACAGCACCCATGGAGAATAGAAGACACAGCAGGGCAAAGAGAGGGGAGGGGAACTCAGCGAAAAGCAACATGAAAACAGAAACCGTGTGAGTGGAGAAGACCCAGACAGATGCCCTTGGCACCTGTGTGTCCCCCTGCCTCTCATGGAGCAGCTGTGCAGGGTGAGTGGCCTCCTGGCTCCTTCCTTTCAGTCGCAAAGCTCTCTATGCCCTTACCTATGACTCAAATAGCAAGGTTGTTTGCTTAAAACTTCATCTGATTGCCTTATTCCCCAGCTTAAAATTGTTTCATTGCTCCACATTATCTCCTTAATTAAAAAGTCCAGCCTCCTCAATGTGTCCTACCAAGCCACGTGTGACGGGCCCCTGCTTGATTCTCTGGCCTCATCTATTTTGGGAATAATGAAGGAATATGTTTAGTGAATTTTAGTTATAACTCTCTTCACGGAGCTCCACTTTAAGAGCCCTAGGAGGGTATCAGCTGTATTTACACAACCCAACTCCAGAAGAACACTGCCAGTGAATATCTGTTCACACAACAGGGGCCCTGGCAGAACTTGCCAGGACTATCTGCACCCTTACCTGCTGAGTGGGGGCAGAAGTTGGGATTACCTAATTGAGATCTGAATAAAGAGATGACACCATCACCCTCTCATCTCATCAAGTCCCCTGGTTCTGACAGAGAAAGTCTCTCAGGACCCATCTCCAATACAACTCTAGTATAGCCCACTCAGGGTCAGAGAGGCCTTCTGATATTTTGGCTGCAGCCCTGGTTTGTAGGGAGAAGGAAGAACTCAGAACCAGAAGCTGACAGGCCTTGGGATGGTGACATAAGGAGGTGCTGTAAGGTTCACTGAAGAAGGACCATACAGAGTTCTGGTTTAGCGAGAAAGTTTATTAGAAATGTCCAAAAAATGGCCGGGCCGACACCAAAAGAGGGAAAGATGGCGTCAGTGACTTCTGGGGCTTGGGAGAGCATTTTTATAGGCAGATATCAGAAGAACCAGAAAGGGAAGTAGGGGAGGAGTATCAGGAAGAAGTACCAGTATCTAGGTTGGGTGTGTTTTGTGGATAATCTGGTGCTAAACCCCAACCACCTCAGGGTGGGGCCGAAAGTCCTTGCAGAAAAGTCTCTTTAGGGAGGTGCCTGGGGCTGCTCCTTTGTCTTCATGTTGATTTCTTCTCCTCCCACCATCATACAGTTCAGCCCTAACAGGTGCTTGTGACCTAAGGGGCCCACTACATATTTACGTAGGCTTAATTCCTGCAAGCATCAGTAATGGTGAGGGTCCAGCTTCCTGCTGGGGCATAGAAGCAGAGAGTTTTATCAGGGGACAAGCACTGAAGTTAATATTTGGTGAACAGTGACCTTGACCAGGGTTAACTGTTGTTTAGCTATCCAAGGTTAGAAGCCCTTTCTGTTCATGGAAACCTATACTTATACTCTCTACCAAGAACAAAAGAAGAGTTGGAATTGGGAAGGATCAGCTTGCTCATTACTTCATTTTCAGATGAGGAAATCAAAGTCAGAAAGGATGAGAGTCTTGGCTGGACTGTGACAACACAGTGGAGCCAAGATCTCCTGGACTTGAGGGCCAGTGACCAGCAGCCTCCTCCCTGCACCACACAGCTCCCTGGTTGGTTTGTTCATCGTAGACCGTGGCCATGGGGACTGGGCCTTCACAACCCAGCCGTGATGAACTCAGCCCCTTCACCAGTTGCAGAGGATATTTAGTGAAACAAAATAATGAATCTCAGAATTCAAATGTTCAGAATTTATTATTAAAGGAATGAAAAGAACAAAAAGAAAGAAAAAAACTCATTTTCTGAAGAGCACGTAGCTCATTTGGCTGCGAGATGGGGGATTCCCTCCTCCCTTGTCATTTATTGCCTCCTCTGGAAGGTGCCTGTTTCTCTCCCACCTGTCAAAGCACACACAAAATCCATCAAGTCCTCTCTGTGTGGCTCTCAACACCACCGCTTTTCCTCTCACACACCTGGTGAGCACTGTTGAATGAATAAACAGACAAGCTCATTTGTAAGTAGGTGGCTTGAAATCCAGAATACATTTTCCAAAGGAAGCGACATCATAAAAGGCATTGGGTTTTCGGGGCCTACCCACACAGCCAAAGTAATCTATCACACCCTTGAAAGGCTATCTATTTTCAGGAGGAAATAAGGGGGGGAAGTACAGTTACCATGCTAGTCAGAAGATACACAAAAACGACCTGAACAAGTAGTGCTTGCTAGGGCAGACCTTACCCACACGGCCCAGCTCCATTCAGAAGATGAAGGGGCCGTCTCTCTCTTAAGTGGGTGATCATGCCTCGAAATTAGTGACTTCCTTTAGCAACAGCCTGACAGCTGCTCAGATCAGCCAGACATGCATTACTTTCATCTTTAATAAACAGACACTCTGAAGTCAGTGGCTGGTCTCCATAGCAACCAGAGCAAATGTTTCCACTGATGTCAGGGGCAGAAAGGAAGAAGAAATGGATCAGTTCTGCTGAGGGGCTGAGTCCTGAGATGGCAGAGGAAGGCAGGTGTGGGGTATACGTACTGCCCTCCATTTTTTTATGGGTTCCAACTACTTCCCAGTGAGAATGGGGAGTGACTATTCGTACCTTTTACTATACGTGAAGGAAGAGCGGTTCTGATCAGTGATGTAAGAAGAGTGGGAAAGGGCTGGTTTACAGAGCATAGCACACACCAAGGCCTGTGCGGCCAAGCGGCTAAAGGCAATCCACTCCGACTTAATTCTTACAACTGCATGTGCCTGGGCCTCGGCTGAGGGCTGGAGGGGTTATGCACAGTAGGAGAATATAGACTAAGTGAGGAGAAGCAGGAGGGGGGCAGGATAGGACCCCAAAGGACAGCCCAGAGCAGCTGCCACTCATACATTCTTTCCCCTCCAGCTCAGCCAGGCCTAGTTCTGAGCTCCATCCGGGGTGACTAGCAGCTGGTCAGGCGGGAACCAACAGTTTGTTCATAGTTCCCTGACACAGCATCCACTGGGCTTTGACACAACACCTGAGATCCACAGAATCTCTGCCTGCCCTGATCTCTCCCTGGGAAGTCGACTCCATCTGATTTACTTTCCTAATTCATGCTTTGGCCCTGGCTCCTGCCTTGCCTTCTCCTGCCTCTTGCCTCAGGCTCCTGAATTGTAGTTTCTTATCCCTAGGTGGGCTCCTGCTCTAAATGAACTGGTCACCTAGAACCACCCTGACGAGGCATCTTAATACAAGCTGTGCCTCTGATCAAAGATGTCTTAGGCCAAGGCAGACAATTGTTCCCAGTCCTTCTGCATCGATGTCCAGGCATTGACGTGGTGGTCTGGGCAGGAGCTGCCACCCTGTTTATTCTGAGCTGTTAGGGAACAAAGATGGAGCAGGCAGCTCAGGAGTGGAAGTGGCATTGTCAGTGCCTTCAGGACGCAGGGCAGAGAGAACCTAGATTGGCCTTGGGTTTCAGAAAAGAAGTTTCTGGGCAGGCAGGCCACTAGTCATCTCTCTGAAGCTCTTGTCTCTCACCCTTTCCATACCTACAGCAAGCAGAATTGCTACCTCATGTCACTGTCACGTCCTGATTTCATCCTAGAATGATTTTTTCTCCAAAGGACATGCATGGGCCTTAGATTTGATGTTTCACTAGAGAAAACTTGAATCCTATTCATGGCATGATAGCGTAGATCATAACTTACACTGTTTTACACCTCTATTATTTAAAAAATTTTATACCAACTGGATAAAACAGTAGGGGGAAAATGAATAATATTCATTCATTCATTCATCCACCCATTCACTTAACAATGACTTATTGTAGGCACTTACTATGAAATCGACACTGTTCTAGGTATAAATCTGCCCCCAAGGGGGAGACATTTATTTTTCTTAAAACCAGCTCTATCAAGGTTTAATTTCCATACAATACTATATTCACCCATTGCAAGTGTACAGCTTGATGCATTTTGATCAATGCATAAGTTCATATAACCTCCACTATAATCAAACTATACAACATTTCCATCACCCCAGAAAGTTTGCTTGTTGGCTGCTTTGCAGTCAATCCCCTCCCTTCACCCCCAGCGCCTGTCAACCTCTGATCTGTGTTCTGTCACTATATCTTACCTTTTCTAGAACATCATATAAGAAACATACCTTTTAGTAGAGAATACAAGCTAAAAAAAGAAAGAAATACTGTAGTATTTGTACTTCCAAGTGAGTCAAGAACTTTGAAATGAGACACACAGACAGTACTATTGGAGCACATAAATGTCTTCACGAAGGGACTTATAGACTAATAGCAGTTAATCAGGTGAGGAAGGGTGAGAGTGAGTATTCCAAGCTATGGGGATAAGATACATAAGGCCAAGAGGAGAGAGAATGCCAGGCAGTTTGGGAATTAAAAGTTTTCATGGCTCAAGGATGGAGTTTGAGGAATTAGGAGTGGCAAGTCAAGAATCTGAAGAGAGAAACCTGTTCAACCACAGAAGGTCTTTAAAAGCCTTGTTTACAAACAGTGGGGAGCCACAAAGGACCTTAAGCAGAAGGTCAGGGGATTAGATCTGCATTTTAGTAGGAGCGCTTTCCCTGCATGTAGAAAAATTGGAGGGCAAGGCAGGAGGCAGAGCCCTCATTAATGTGTCTGGTGCTGTGATCCAGGTGAGAGGTGCTGGCAAATTAGCCTAGGCCCTAGGGTGGTGGCAGGTGACGGGAATGAAGAGAAGTAGATAAATGTGGGAGAGACTCATGAGGCAGCAGTAGCAGGACAGAGCAACTTACTGGTAGTTGACAGAGTGAGAGAAAGGCATCAGGATTCCTTAGTTTCAAGCTTGCACGTCAGCGAAGAAGGCAGCAGCATTCGCTGAGATAGTGTGCTGTTGGTAAGCAGGGTTGGAGGAGTGGGCGGAGCAGACAATGGGTTCTGCTCTGGAGATATTGAGGATGGGGGCATCTAGGAAGATGAAGTCCCCAGTTGGATGTGTGAATCTAGAGCTCAGGTAAGAGATCCATACTGAGTTTATACTTCTCCACCCTCTGAAAACTAGTTTCTGGGTTCTTCCATAGAATTGACCTACAGAAGACCAAAGGATTTATCCTGTCAAGTTACAATCCTTTGAAAAACTGGGGGAGTGTTATTAACTTTCAGTGACATTTTCTCCCCTTTCCTTTCCTAATAAACCCATCTATCAACCACTTGAGTATCTCTTAGAAGAGGAAGCAAAAATGGAGTGAAGTGAGCACATAGAGGTCAATCAAGGCTGAATTTTCTAATCCTAAATTGCCTAGGGCCTGGATGTTCTATGTTCCAAAACGCTGATAAATTGTATTTGGTTGTATCAAGAAAATGAAGCCCATGTACATGTTTCAATAGACAGGAACTACAAGTAGTTAAATGGTCAAAGGAAACCCTTTTCTTTTCCAACCTTCTTTTCTCTTTCAAACTGAAAGATACTAAGGAAACTTATTTCAATTTTGTTGTTTTGTTTTGTTAAAAGAAGACTGGAGAAACCTAATCATAGGTGCTCCAAAGAGGCAATGAGTGGCCGGGAGACAGACACAGCACTATTTTGTGTGGGGTAGAGCAATGTGAGGGAAACCACAAGCTTTTAAGAAACTCATAGAAATTCCAATTGATGGAAAATTAATTCGGAAACCAACATGCAATTTTATTTCTTTCACAGAATTCACAATCTAAAATGTAAAAGCTCATTCCTTTATAGTTCCCGTAGAGATTTGGTGTGCGTGGGCATTAGAGTGGATCAGACTTGTTCTGGGTCCCTTTCCTTGCCACAGAGGGGAGTGAATCGCAGCTCCTCTACTTCCAAAGGCCAATACTGTTTGCTCTCATCTCAATAAGAATTTGAACCAAGAATAGCTCAGCGGGTTGAGTGTTCGCCTTGTAGCCCCGGGGTCTGAGAATCAAGTCTTAGCCCCACTTATGCAGACCCATATGCTGAACTAGAGTGTGCTTCCCATGTGGGAGGCCCCCAACCCAGTTCCCGCGGGGGTGAGCTTCCCACATGGACGGGCTGGGTTCCTGCCCTGCAGGGCCCTGTGCCCACCTGTGTGGAATGAAACTATGTCGGAGACTAATGATGTATAACTATGGAGACTGCTCTGGGCCCTCCCCCTTCTCTCTCTGTCTCTCTTTCTGTCAAAACAATAAAATAAATCTTTAGAAAAGAACAAACAAGAATTTGAGCAATCGTGATTTCATCAGGCATATGCCATTAGTCAGCTTATCAAAGTCTCAGGTGGTACTACTTTTAAGTGCTCTGTGTTTAAAAAGTACCTGTTCCCTATCCCTCCATAAGTAAGAGGATGAAAAAGTGCCACTCAATCACCTATATAAAAACCGTGAATCATGAGCAGTCCTCTTGCCTACCTGAGAACTCTGGCATATTCTCCATTTGACTCCTTTTCTCTGTTCTCTTAGGCTGACAGTCATAGCCAAGTCTCATGTTTATCAGCTGTTTGAGGCTATTTTAAAATATTTCTGCTTTCATTATAACGTAAGTCACATTCTTCTTGCATTTGTTGCTGCATTTTCCAAAGGGGTTATGTCAAAGGAAATTTAACACCCACTTTTCTCATTATTTGCTCATCAGCTTGCTCACTCATCAAAAGACCCATGCTATTTGATACTTCAGAAGATTGTTTTTCCTGTTAGGTGATGTGTCAAGGGAAGGAGAGCTGGCCCCAGCGTCAGGTGATTGAGTTTTTTCCCCATTTCTACCGTTGACTCAATAAATGCCCTTGGGCAAATCACTGAGCCTCTTCGTGCAGCAGTCTCTGGGGATGAAATCTGCCAACTGCATCGTGTGGATTTGAACCTCATTGACCTCTGGGATAAAAATAGGAGTGGGACAGGTGTCCATGTGGCCCTAAACTGATTAGAGGAGAATGACCACAGGACCTCAGAAATGTCCTTGAGCTGCAGACTCTGTAACAGAGTCAGGCCATGCCAGTGCCCACAGGCATTTGTCCAATCGCTGGTGGGGTCAACTAGCACTTGAAATTTTTCAGAAAGAAAGAGGAAACTGCTTAACCTACCAGTTCTATATATTCTGTCTGCTCCACGTCTCCACACCTTCTCCACATACTGTATAATACTTCCCCTGCCATGATACTCACCACTGCTATAACTTGCTTGATCACTTGCCTCTTGGACTGGGAACTTCTTGAAGGAGGGGATCATGTTTGCTTCATGCCATATTGTACCCTCCATATTGAGCACATGTCTGGTAAACAGAAGTTATGTGAGAACTGTTGGCCGAATGGATGACTGAATGAGTGTTGCCTAGCTTCAATAGAATTCCCTTTTTGTATCACTGAGGTTGCTTGTTTCTGGCCAAGATATGCTGGGATCTGACTAACTCCATCCCCTCACAAACCCACTATGGTGTAATGACAAAAGCAAATCTCAGACCACATACATATTTGTCAATAAGAAGGTCCAAAAACATTCAAGCCGCTGGTTCTACAATAAGCTCAGTGAAGTCCCAGCCCTCTGACCTTTTAGGTGTCCACACTTCACATGAAAGATTCCCTTGAGAATTATAGGACAATGTTCCAGAGCCCAGATTTTTGTTAGCATCGGGCAGCCAGAAGTGTCTAAATTCCTGGCTGAACAGAGGACAAGGTCTGAATAATGTCTCTGATGCCATTCTGAAAGGAGGACCGGTGAAGGAAGGGCTGGTGAGAATCTAATACTCAGCTTAGAGAAGAGTAAAGAGAGTCCCTGACACTTTAGCCATTCCACTTGTCTTGAACACAATTAGGTTCAACGGTAAACGCCCACTTTACACATCCTTTATGTTAACAAACAAACTATTAATTTGGCAACAGGAGCCATTTCTATCATTCATTTTGCTTAGGCTATTGACTCAGATATAGTTAAAGCACCCAGGGCAACCACCTGAATAATTTCTTCATAGTGAATTAATGGAAGCAACAGAAGCAGCTCAGACTTTTAAAGAGCAATTAAAAGGCCCACGAGGATCTTGCCCTTTAGAAACTAAGAGAAGAGTACCTGAACCCTGCAGAGTTCTCACGCATTCTTGTCTGCCCTTAGGAGGATTTGGTTGGCTAGCTGGCTTACCCAATATGACCTCAGTCTGTGGGTTGTAACTGGGAGTAATTGATTTTCTGGGTTCCCTTTACAGCCTGCTTAGCTAAGTTCAAGCCTGTAGGAGAAGATATCAGATGGGCCTCAGACTATTTTGATTCTACTGACCAAGGAAGGTTCTTTACCTCCCTCCTTTGCTTTTGATACTAATCTCAAGGTCAACTGAAAAGTCATGTGTGCTGGCTTCCCTGATTTCCTCACAAATTTCTCTCTGCTCCCAACTTCTGTAGCCTCTCAGCTCTCTCCTGGATGCCCTCACAGCTGACCCACTCCATACTGGTCAGGAGCTCTGCTCCATGCCTCAGGTGGGGTCACAAGTCATTTGTGCTGCTACTGATCCTTCGCGTTCTTGTGGCTGACAATGTCTCTGGAGTTGTGTCTGTGTTCTCTCGCTCCACACACACCCCATGCACATTCTGTAACAGTAGATCTCTATCTTGGGGTCTGCTTAGCACTCTGGTTTCCCACTGGGATGAGTGGTTTGCTCTGGACTTCAGACATCTTGGAGATCCTGTCTAGCTTTTGTTGTCACTCACGCTAGGACTAGAGCCAACCCTTAGTATGATCTATCCCATCACCCAGAACCATACCATCCTGCCAGGCTAATGAACGCTTTTGGATATAACACACAGTCTGAAGCTGCCAACAACCCTGGATATGCCCACCTGGCTACCCCTGGGAAAGTGAGCCCCGCTGACAAGAGGTTCCCCAGCCCTAATCCTACCTAGTTATGGGTTCTTATCTTTCCCCACCATCAGTGCTGCCACTCTTGCCTCGTGAATTTGGCTCTTAGTCTTATTACAGCATAGGGTTAATTTTATTTTATTTTATTTTATTTTTTTAATTTTTTTTTAATATATTTTTATTTATTTTTATTTTTGACAGAGAGAGAGATACAGAGACAGAGACAGAGAGAGAACCGAACTGGGGGAGCTCCCAGCTCAGCACATGGTTCCGCACGGGCTGGGGCCGGGACTCGATCCTCGGTCCCCGGCGCTGCAAAGTGAGCGCCCAACCCACTGAGCCATCCCGGCTTCCCCAGGGTTAATTTTAGATGTGTCTCTCTCCACGGTAAACAAGACATTCACAGTCTCTGTCATTTCCACTAATCCTGCCAGGGGAAACCCAAAAGAGCAGCTTTAGTGGTGGTGCTTTGCCCTGTCTTACTCCGCCCTGAGAGCTGATTGGTTCAGGGTGGGCACCTAACCAACAGGCAGCCAATCAATGGGCTGGTCAGCATTCATTTCATAACCTGGAACTCCCACATAAAAGCTGGGTTAATCCCTATTTATTTCTTGGAAATTTAAACAGGGGAATGTCAAGAAGAAAAGATTTGGTAGGATGTTCAGAAACAAGAAAGTAAGCGTTGAGGCCACAATGGGTCATGAGTTCAAATTACAAAATATTGCAACTAAGGAAGCAGAAGTGATGGAAGAGAGGAGTCTCAAGCCAAGCGAAAGAAGAAGCTTAGCAAAAATTGAGTTAAATCAATGAACATGGCTCTCAAACTCCTGTCACAGAGCCCTGGAGTCTCCTAGAACTAGAGTAGCTCTCCAGTGCTTGTCTCCTCCAATGCTAGTTTCTGGATTCTGTGCAAGACCTAGTATTCCATTTATGTCCCACATTCAGTTTTACAAGAATAAAAATAAAAATAAAAATTTAATGAATGAATGAACGAAAAAATTCCTCTCCAGGGCTAGTCTGCCTGAATCTGCTCCCTATGACCAAGAAAACCCTTCCACTTTACTGTATTTACATGCAGAGATGGTGGCATGCATCTTTGTAACAAATACAATGCATGCTAAGTAAGTAATGAATGAATTTTGGAAGCCCAAATGGACAAGTTCATGTACTTACTGTAATGCCTTCAGTTTGGCTCTTTCAAAGCTGAACAAAGAATGGCCACATGTCCTAGCATTTCTCCCTACCCCCAATCTATGAAATTAGAGACTCAACTGCTAATTCTTAAAAATATAAATCCTTAGTCAAATTCAAAATCTCCCTCAAGAAGGTAAATTCTCCTATTCTCATTCTCAATCTAGTGTGTTGAGCTGATCAACACAACACACTCACCAAGGAAGTGATCATTTTGATTTTTGGACAGTCTTCAATATTTTTAGGACCTGAGTTTGTGGTTCCAATTGTCTGCTTCATTTAAAAAGGAGCTAGAATTGGCTTGAGACCATCTTCCTGCTTGGCAGTTATTTGTCAATCTCTCGTTTGTAACTTTGAACAAAGTTAATTTAATATAAGAAAGCAGTGACCCTTCCTTCCAAAGATATATAAAAATTAGTTAGGTTAGGAAGGAAACTTTTGAATGTGAAGGCGTTAAAAACTTTTTACCATAAGACGAATATGTATTGATCCCCTAATACCAGGAAAGCCATGGTCCCCACTGTGGTGCCTGTGGCTCTGCCTCTCCCCACCATTCTGAGAGCAGTGGTAGTTTTCACCACACAAGGCCCTCAGGACAAGGAAGCTTTGTGATAGACTAGAGTCAGCAAGTGTTCACTGTGAAGAACTGAATGGCGAATAGTTTAGATTTTGTGAGCCTTACAGTCTCCGGAACAAGTACTCACATCTGCTGTTGTACCACAAAAGCAGCTAGAGACAATATGTAAATGAATGAGTACAGCTGTGTTCCAAAGGAACTTTATTTATGGCACTTAATTTTAATTTTTGTGTGTGTGTCACAAATATTTGTGTGTGTGTGTGTGACTAATTTTTGGCCACCTAGAAATGTAAAAGCTGTCCTTACCTTGTGGGCTATACCAAAACATGGTGAGGCTGTGGATGCAGGTTTGTGGTCCCTGTTTCCTGCCCTACCTGAGGGCTGGGGGCTTGGGACATAGATGCCTCATAAATGTAGGGGATTCCAGGGTGCCAAAGACTTGGGCCTCCCTCCCAGAGTGAGTCCTGGGGAGACGATGAGCCCCCTAGAGAAGCTTTGTAGCTCCATGACACAGGAGCAGCGGAGCAACAGTGGCCAAGCCAGAGGCTGAGCTGGCTCTGTGGCCACACCCAGCATGGGGAGAGCAAAGGAGTCCAAGCTCCTGAGCCCCCATTCCAAGGGCATGTGTGAGAGGCTGCCCAGCGGCAAGCGGAGTCAGAGGTAGACTGCACTGGGAAGAGAGCCCGGAGGCCATGGCAGGACAGGATTCCCTCAGCAGCGGCTGGCGCCCTAGGATGGAGTGGGACAGGACTTTCTTCAGAGGAGAAGCAGCCTGCCTCTACTCCTCCGGGTTCCCTAGAGCTGGTGACGTGGCAGAAAGAGGGGCCCTTTACTGACTTATGCTCGATGGATGGGGACCGCATGCAGAACAGAACTGACACAGAGTTAAGACTGTGTGTCTTCTTACCAGCAGTTTCTGCCTTTCCTTAGAAAACATTTTATTTTTCCACACACAAGGAAAAATAAAATATGAAAATATGAAAAGCCAAACCTATCTCTCAACACAGTACAAAGAAGGCTTCCCAGACCAGCTGCAGGATGGTTGACCACTCAAGCGGCTGTACTTTCTGTCTGAGACCAAGTGACACGTGGGCAGCAGGACACTCAGCTAACTCTGGTGTGCTGGATGCGTCCTATACGGCAGTGACATCACTGTGGAGATAGGAGGCCGAACTGATAAGCTTCCCATTCTGTAATTTAGCCTCTTAGACCAACCAGCACTCTTGTGAGCAGGGCTGTGGTCTCAGGGAAGATATTTCAGAACCCCCTCAAGGTATTTGTTTAAATTAAGAGCCAGAATGAGCACTGGAAACGACACAGTAGTCCGCAGTCATCTTCTGTTAATTTACCTGGATGAGAAATAAAAGGTTTTGGTCTCTTTGTGCCTTCATTTCTTCACCAGCCTTACCATGGCTGCGCCATATTTATTTGTTTCATTCTCCCAGCCCTTCTTTTCCAGATTTTTCTCCTACTGTGGAAATCCAGTCTTCAGACAGTAAACGTTATAGAGTAGATATAAAATTCATGTAACAGCCACAATTTGATATCTCAGGGGTTTTTTAAAAAATGCAAGTATTTATCGCCATAAAACTGAACTTATCAATTTAAGATAACTTTGCTTTAAAATTCAGACTTCTCCTAATAAATAGTCAATTTCTGGATTGTTCCTCATGGGCCACCTTGTCCCTGGAAGCCATCCCAGTTCCTGTGCACAGAGAGAGCGGGCACTGTAGTGTCCAGGCATTGGTGAGAGGGACCTTTTGTCTCCACACTGTCCCTTGTCCGCCACTGGCATCTGCTCAGCCTGCACTTGTCCTGTCTTGTCCTCATAGTCATGGGCTGGCATCTCTTAATGGTCTCCAGTCAGCAGGTCAAAGAATTTGCATTCTTTTGATCGCAGAATAGAACTGACACAGAGTTAAGACTGTGTGTCTTTTTACCAGCAGTTTCTGCCTTTCCTTAGAAAACATTTTATTTTTCCACACACAAGGAAAAATAAAATATGAAAATATGAAAAGCCAAACCTATCTCTCAACACAGTACAAAGAGGGCTTCCCAGACCAGCTGCAGGATGGTTGACCACTCAAGCGGCTGTACTTTCTGTCTGAGACAGACTTTCTGTCTGTTTCCTTTGGCTCTGGAATCTTGTCTGCCTGGGCTGCTTTCTCCTCCCCTTGCTGGGAGTAGGGGTCACTGAGTCTCCCCTTTGGCCCCTCAGTCATTGCTGGTGCCATGCTAGATGGGGACATGCTTGTATGCTTGCAGAGTCCCAGGCCCAACCCCACGAAGTGAAGCATAGTACCTTCTGCTTCTGGTTCCTTATTGGCCAACATGGGACTTTTATTACCCATCACCCCTCCACCCCCCCAGACTGAAGGAGACCAATGGTGAGGACAACATTTGGGGCCCTTTCAAAAACATTCATTAATGTCAATTTCATTGTCTTCTCACAATTCTTTCTTCAGATAAACCAGCTCTTGGATTGCATGACTTAAATTATAATGATGCCAATATCCCCAAATTAATTTAGAAATTCGGTGCAGTCCCAGTCAAAATCCTAGTTGTCAGTTTTTTAAAGAAATTATATTTGTTCAAAACATGTAGGAAAAAATAAGTTCCACAGATAGATAAATCAATCTTGAAACGGAAGAATGAAGGAGGGTGGGGAAATTGCCTATCAGACAGCTCTTAAGACACCTACAGAGTTATTATAGGGGAGTAGAATTGAGAGTTTACAGTCCTGTGTTTATCTGTGAATTTAGCTAACATAGAGTTGGGGAGGATGAATTGTTGAGAATATGGTGGCAGGGAAACAGGCAGAGGAAGGACAGAGAAAAATTTGGATCCCTAGTAAAATCCAGGTTCAAAGGAGATTTCCAACAGATTAGACACCTAAATACAAAAGGTAAAACCAAACAGTTAACAGGAGAAAAGCATTGTAACCTGGTATGGGTAAAAATTTCTCAAACCAGACTTAAACAGTAAAAAGCACAAGGTCAAAATGATAGATCTGATTACATCAAAATTAAAGGCATTGAATTGAATTTAAGAGAATTGAATTCAAGGAGTGGGAGAAGAGATTTACACTGTCTACCATTTACAACAATAGATTGACATCTAGAATATACAAGGAACTTCAGAAATTCAAAAATAAAAAAACAGCACACCAAAAGAAAAATGGGTTAAATATATAAACAGACAAGTTACAAGTGAGGAAACTCAAAAGCTTTACAAGATATGAAAGATACTGCTCATTAGTAATCAGAGAAATGCAAATTAAGGCAATGATGAGTGATCACCTTACTTTCTAAGGATGTGTGAAGCTGTAAGGCTAACAGCTATGATTAGCCTGGCAAAGTTAGAAAGCTAGATAAGGCCAAGTGCTGGCAGGAGTGTGGAGGTAGAGACTCCTCTTGCTGCTGGTGAGGGCACAGGCTGCAGAATCAGGCACTAAGCTAATCAAATTAAGTCTATGGATACCTTATGACCCAGCAAGTCCACTCATGGCATGGACCTTTTAGAAGTTCTCGCACTGGTCCTTTAAAGGGACATGTAGAAGCAAGGGTTCATGAAGGATAATGGGGCGCTTGAAGCTTATATAATTTGGGAAACCCTATTTAAAAAAAAGTACAAGTTATGAATGTAAAATTAGGCACGGAGCTTTGGAAAGGCCTTGTGCATGTGGGAGCCCCAAAACTTAGGCTTGATCAGCCTCTCTGTGAATTTGTCTCTATGGATGAGGAGGTTTGATGCAATAGTGTACACAAGGTGGGGAGTTGAAAGCTTCAAAGCCAATGTGGTATCACACCTACTGGGCCCATTGGAGTAAATACTGGATAATATTATCTCAGCATTCTCTTTAATAGTAAGAAATCTACCTAAACTTTAAAAACTGTGATCTTCCAACAATGGGGATCCAGATTCCTAAACTGGCTCAAATAATCTATATCACTAAGGCTGAGGGCTGCCAGGTGTAAACATGCAAATAGGCCCATGCCCCCGGTGTAGCTGGAATGGTGAGTTAGAGAGAGAATACTTAGCAATCCTTCCAGCTTATTTTTGGAAATGTCATTCTACTACAGGAGAGTACTTGAGGCTCCCTGAGGTTCCCGGAGCTGTGCCTGGGCTTGTCGCACTCTGTGGGCTAAAGGTCTGGGACTTGGCCCTGGGCAGTGAGCTGGGTTCATTTGCCCCAGCCAGCTTTCTTGGAAGGAAGTGTAGTGAAAGCTGGAAACACTGGCTGCCCTGTGAAGAAGGTACCCAGAAAAAAGAAAGATCCTAGATGAGTGTGGGCTTCTCCTAAGTAGAATTAGATCTAGAGATGCTGCTATGGGGCCTCTGAGAGGTGTTTAGGTCATGAGAATGGAGCCCTCGCAAATGAGATTAATGCCTTATAGAAGAGGCTCGAGACAGCTCCCTTTTCCCTTCTGCTGTGTGATGATACAGGCAGATGACAGAAGTCTCCAACCCAGAAGAGGGCCTTCACTGGATTCCAGCCATGCTGGCACCCTGATCTTGAACTTCCAGCCTTTGCGAGCAATACATTTCTGCTATCTACAAGGCATACCTTGTTTTACTACCCTTCACTTTAGTACACTTCACAGCTGCTGTGTTGTTCACAAATTGAAGGCAAGACCCTCCGCCAGTAAACAGATGACTATCCACTCGGTTGCTGTACTCACTTACTGTGGTGGTCTGGAACCGAACCTGCAATATCTCTGCAGTATGTCTGTGCAAGCCACCCAGTCTATGGTTCTTTGTTATAGCAGTCCAAATGGCCAACACACCACCATGCACAGAGGCGTCATGAAGGCTGCCTGCAGTGGCTTCAGCGGTTGTTCATGTCCTGAGCCTAAGAGGATTTGGGACAGCACACATAACACAGCACCAGAGAGGCTCCCCTGGCCATTCTGGGTGGGGGTCAGGACACGGGCCCTGTGACACGGAGGAAGGGAGTGCTTGGCTCATGCTCAGGAAAGATCCGCCCTTGTTAAAGGGCCATCCATGGTCTGTTGTAAATCTGTGGTGTGTGTGTGTGTTGTATTAGGAGGTAGCTATTGCTGCCTAAGCTTTCCGGGTTCACCTCAGGTTCAGAGCACAAGGCCAAAGACAACTCAACCCATTCCAGCTGCCACCTGCTGGTGCAGCGGAAACTCCAAGTCAGGAGCTCAGCCTCTAACCAAAGAGCTCAGCGGAATGGACTGAGTCCCTAGAACCCGGAGAAGGGATGAATCCTGGTGTAGGAGCTGAGGGCATGAACTGGTAGCATTGCCCCTGGGATGGAGAGCACAGAAGCCCATGAGTCAAAATGGAGGGAAGACACGTTGAGACCCCCCTTGGGGGAACTCTTGACTGATGTGGGCTGTATGACTCAAAATGATAGAAGACCATGGAAGAAAAATTGGGGGTCCAATTGGCAAGGGTCTTAAAAGCTCGGGGAACACAGAGTTGAGGCAATGAGGAGAAATAGAAAAAAAATTTAAGACAAAAATGGGGAATTAAATGTTTTAGAACTGTAACTCGAAAGATGGGGAAGAGGGGAAAGTAGAAGGGGAGAGATTTATTGGAAGCAGCAAGACCTAATATGAAGGTGTCTGCAGAAGTCTTTGGAAGAGGTAACAAGAAGCTGAGCTAAAGGTACAAGAATGAAATGCCCAGATTCTTACCAAACCTAATGTGGAAAAAATAAGAAAACAGTTAACTATAATGGTAAGATAGAGCCAGGGGGACTCTGGCAAGGCATAGACAAGCACCCCTCACCAAGCATGGTGGTCAGGACGATCATAAAGAGACAGCACATGAGGTGTATCCTGAAGGAGGTGTCAGAGTGAGCCAGGCAGGTGGGCCAAGCAGAAGGCCTTCCAGGTAGGAGGAACAGAATGTGTCAAGGCGCAGAGGCCCAAGAGAGTAAGGGAGTCTCTGGGAAACTGCAAGGGATTTATTGTGTATGGCTGGTATGTGGGGTGTGAATAGGGAATTCTGTGGGGCTGTTCCACCATTTAGTGTGTTCCCCCACCTTCCGGCCCAACTAAATGGTTTACAGAGTGCAAGTAGGAGCTACTGAAGGTCACAGTTGAAATTGAATCTGGAGCTGACAGGCCAGGTTGGGGCAGAAGATAACAGGTTGGAGGGTCATTATGAGCTAATAACTGGTCTAGAATAGCTGGAGGAAAACCCGCAGATTTCTTCTCTCTGTGCTCCATTCTTTAAATTCTGTTTTGTGTGGCAATTGGTTTACTAGTACTTTCCCCCTAGTCTAGATAATTGCTAAGTGTGTGGGTTTTGCCAGCATGAAATTAGTCTGGTCTGTGGAGCAAATTGCCTGGGCAGAACAACCTTTAAACTGTTTCTGCCCTGCCAGCCCCCACCCCCAGAGGGTCTCAGGATGTGCTGAGTTTGACCGTGAACTATGTCCCAGGTGGGCTACTAAGTCAAGGCTGAGGAGAGATGTGGCTCCTGCCCTCAGAGGACACACAGGATTGCGCTGCTCTGACTCTCACCTAGGCTGTCTCTGGGCTGCTCAGAGGACACAGGGTCCTGCAGGGAGGTGGGGAGGGTTGCGGCAAATTGTGGGAAAGCAGGAAAGTGAGAAGAATGGGAAGAATGAGACTTACTTCCTGCTGGCTCTGCAGTGATGATTGAAAAATGATTTTTCTAACCCATAGGAAACTCAAACTCACTGAAAAGGAAAAAAACCTTGGCATTGCTTTAGCAAATTTCAAGCAGACTCCACATTCCCCTGGAACAATGTAGTGTGAATGTGCTAGTTCTTTCTGTATTGCAGGTTGCATTCTCGGACAGGCCAGCCTAGCTTGGCAATAATATATATAAAGAGAAATGGCTTCATCTACAGGTTCTGTGCCCTAGCCTTGCCCCAAAGAAAAATAAAATTAAAATCGGATTTGAACTTTTTAGAAGATTAACATTGCTGGTTCAAGTCAGATCACCTTTTCGTAAACTTGCTCTCTACTTGTCATTCTGCTGCTAAGGAACTCACCATGACTGTCTATCAGATTTTGGATTAGGTTAGAACTTTCTTTGGTCTACAAGGCTCTCTGTAAACTCTCTTCAATTTTTTTCCCATTCCTGTGAACTTCTGTCCTATAATCTAGCCCAGTCTACCATCTTACTGATCTCACTAAACACCAGACACTGTGCTTGTTTCTATTGTTTCATTCTACTACGTCCCATTCTTTAACAAGCTAAAAGAATATAACAATAGAATCTATTCCTACTCTTGTATTCTATATTGCACTCTTGTTTATGTAGCTTTTCCCAAGCACCTCTCTCCTTCTCCACCAAAATATGTCAAGATTCAGATTTGGGTCCCATCCTTCTATAGCTGACCATACTGGTAACATATACAGTTAATATACAGCCCAAGTTCATTATTCCCCAATTATCCCAATAATGTCCCTTGTACCTTTTTTCCCCCTGAGCCACGATCCAGCCAATTACACATGGCATTTAGTTGTCACATCTCTCTTTAACCTAGAACAAGTACCTAGTCTTGTTAGTATCTTTCATAACAACAACATCTTGAAGGATTTCAGGCTCATTGTTTTGTAGCGCATCCTTCGATTTTGGTTTGCCTGATTGTTTCCTCATGATTAGATGCAAGTTAAACACATTTTGGTAGGAATATTGATAATTCACTCTTGATTAACAAAAAAGGCAATTGGTATTTATGTCCCCGAGTCCTTTAAAGTGTGAGGGGTGCCACAGAATCCATGTTTTGGGGGGGGGGTATCTTATTTGTAAATGAGTTCTCAAAATACATACTGGTTTCGAGGATCCCATGGTTTTGTGTTTCTTGTCCAAATTGGTGAAGCTTTTATGTCAAGAGAGGCCCTTAGATCTCCAGGCCCTTAACAGTCCTGCATCATCCAGACAGTGTCTGGGCCCAGGGCCCAGGGCTGAGCTGCCAGGGGACTACTGTGGGTGGTGGTGGCCAGGTCGCGGTAAATGCTTGTGATGTTACCGCAACCTCCTATGCAAGCTTCTCCAAGGACCCGACCGAGGCTCGGCTTGCAACACCAAAAGCTCTCTGGCTCTGCCTTCTTTCTGCCTGGTAGCTCCAAGCCCCAGCCTAGAACAGGCTGAACAGTGACAGGAACAGGCCAGGCACCATTACAGCAGGTCACGTAGGGGCAGGATAAACATTCCAACAGTCAACACTTTGAACGTAGAGACTCCACCAAACCTGCAGATGGGAAAGAGCTTTGGCGATGGTAGACTGGTTGCTTTTCAGATCAATGTTGTGAAATAATACAAGCAATGACAATAAATTCAGTTGCTTAAACTTTATTATTTTGCTTATCAACATTCTGGAGCTTTCGGCAAAACGGCAAAGGAGCTATTTTTAGTCTTTGATGTTTCAGGTTTTCCTTTCTGGTCCCTAACCAGTTGTCCTGTCAGACCCAAGGACTAAAAATTAATCCTATCAGAACCTAGTTTCAGTTTCTTTGTTTATGCTAAAGTGTAAATGACTAACAATGCTTTGAAGTGTTATTTCTATGGATATTTTGGCATACTGCCAGGCGCAACAGCCTGTGGAAGAGATGCTGCTTAGAATTTTTTACACCTACCAGATGGGGAAAGTATCTGAATTTGTGTGCGAACTCTCCTAAAATTAATTTATTTGTTCAATAAATATTTTTTGACGTGTGTTATAGCAAAGCCTTAGGGAAATATAGATATGTATATAAAAATACACAGGAAAGAGTTCACACAAATGGCGGAACTATGGCATGGTAAGTTAAATAAATGTCTTGCCGGAGATTACCAAATTTACTTCAGCCAGTCAATTCATGAAGTCACTCAAGTATTTATTGCTTAGGTCATACGTGCCTTTCACTATAAAAAGAACCATGCAGGGGACTATTGGAGAAATGTAACTCAGTCTGTGACCTGAATTTACAATCTAGTTTGAATTGCAAAAATAATATGTGTGAAGCAATTCACAAAAGAGGCAAAATAATCAGTCATTCGGTATTAAACTCTGTGGTGTAAAAAATAAGGACTTTCCCAGAGTGTAATAATAGGCTTTAGTAAGGATATCCTCATCACTCTGCTCACGTACCACACTTGGCTTGTGTATGTTTTCTGAGGCCGGTACATGGTTTTTAAATTCTAGGAAGTACAAGAACTAATGTAACCAGTGTTGTGTTCCCAATTCCATTAATTAATTCCAGAATTCCAGAATTCCATTAATTCCAGAATTAATAAATGTTGGCAATTTTTCACTTTTGTTTCAGATAGAGTTTTGTATAAAATGAAGAAAACTTCTTAGATAAAGTTGAGGTTCTTTCTTTTGCTTCCTGTCCCCTCCCTCAAAGGCTTATTTTGCTCAACGTCATACTTGTGGGACTCATCAGTGATGCAGTCGTTTGTTCATTTTCAGTGCTGAGTAATGTTCCACTGTATGACTAGAACACCTTTATCCATTCTGCTATTGATGGACATGTGTACTGTTTCCATTTTTGGGCTATTGCAAATAATCCTGCTAAGAACATTGTTGCATATGTCTTTTGATGACCAAATGCATTCATTTATCTTGGGTTTATATCTTTGAGTAAAACTGCTATATCACAGTGTATGTGGCCTTTTTAGCTTTAGAAGATAGTGCTGGTTTTCTGAAGTAGGTATAACCATTATTCTGCATCCTAGCTAACATTCCATTATTTTACATCTTTTTAAATTTCAATCTTTTGGTGGGTATATAGTTATATCTCATTTGTACTTCCCTGATTAATGAGGTTAAGCTCCTTTTTACACATTTTCAGCCATTTGAATTTCCTCTTTGTCACTTGCTATTTAGTATTTCACCCATTTTTCTATTGTATTGTCAGCTTTTACTTACTGAGTTGTAGGTCTTATATATTATAGCTTGGATATAAGCTCATTGTTATATGTGTCACAAATTATTTCTGCATGCATCTCGGTGGTCTGTTCTATCTCTTTCTTTTTTTTTAAGGTTTATTTTATTGTTTTTGACAGACAGAGAGAAACAGAGACAGAGAGAGAGAAAGAGAAGGGGGAAGGCCCAGAGCAGTCTACACAATTATACATCATCAGTTTTCAACATGGTTTTGTTCTACACAGGTGGGCAGGGACTGTGCAGGGCAGGAACAGGGCTGGGGGCCTCCTGCATGGGAGGTATACCCCCTTGAGCCAGGGACCAAACCATGGGGCAAGAACTGAACTGGGCGCCCTTGCATGGGAAGCACACCCCAGTTCAGCACATGGGTCTGCATGGGCCAGGGCTGGGACTCGATCCTCGGTCCCCAGGTCTGCAAAGCAAGCACTCAACCCACTGAGCCATCCTGGCTTCCCCTGTGATCTGTTCTCTTACTGGTATCGTTTGATGAACAGGCATTCCTAATTTTAGGTTGTCCAGTTTGTCAACCTTTTCCTTTATAGTTAGTGCTTTACAATTCCTGATTAAGAAATCTTTACCTACCCCCACACATATAAAGTGTTTCTCTTATGGTATCATCTAGAATATTTTTGTATTATTTTTTGAATTTAGATCTACAATACACCTGGAATTAATTTTTGTATATAAAGTGATATGGGGTCAAGTTTCACTTTTTCCCACATGAATATCCTACTGACACAGCACCATTTTTTGAAATGGCCACTCTTTCCCTACTCCTCAGTGCCACCTTTGTCACAATCAATTGTCCATTCAAGTATCTGTCTATACACCGTTTCCTCTGTTCCTTTGGTCTATTTGTCCTTGGGCCTTTACTACACACTTCAGATTTGTTTCACCAAGGGCAAAAGAAGCTGAGGTATTTGTCCACCAACTCCTATTACTCATTGGCTGATGCACCCAGGGACATGAACTCCCTAGCACGTCTGCACTGCTTCGAGCACAAGCTAGGAAAATCCCACGACCAGGGAAAGCTTCAGGATCCATTTCCCCACTCACATGGTTGTTGCCAGCACATAAATCCTTGTGACTATCGAATCAAGAGCTTCAGTTTTTTTTGGGTGACTGTTGGCCAGAGACCACTCTCAGCTCCTACAGGGTACCTTGCTACTTGGGATTGTCTCACATGGCCACTTCCTCAGAGGGAAAGGAAGACTCTCGCAAAATGGGTACTATAGTTTTATAAGACATAATCACATCATCACGTGTACTTAATGACATATATTTTGCCACCTTTGCTCTATTCTATTCAAGTCACAGGTTCCACACTTACAGGGAAGGGCATCCCACACGAGTGAGAACAAGAGGCAGGAATCATGGGGGCTGCCTTAGAGGTCTGTCTGCCACAGCAGGTATGAAAACTATCCATCAAGCCAAAGGTGACCTCCAGGATGTGCCAAATAGATTTTGCAAAACACTGTCAGGGCCTACCATATATCTCCATCCTAATCCTCTTTTGAATTTCAGACTTAACAGCTCTTAGACAGCTAATAGGCACTTGTCCTTAATATGTCCCAAGCCAAACTTAATTCCACTTTTTTGTATCACTACTAGCAGCTAGTAAAAACCCTGCCTCTTCCAATTGCAAAAGTCCTGGAGCTGTCCTTGACTCCTTTCTTTCTCTTATAACTGTGTTGGTTCTGTCTCTAGATACATCTAAGATTTAACCACTTTTTTTTTTTAACCACCTTTATTGCTATTAACCTAGTCTAAGCCACCATCATCTCTTTTCAGACCTGTTTCTAGAATTTAAGCCCTGTAATCAGCAGCTAGAGGGATCCCGTTCCACTATCAGTCAGAACATGGCAGTTCGCAGGTCAAGAATCTCCCAGTAGTTGCTCAGGTTTCCTGGAATACAGACCAAAGACCCGACATGCCCACAAGCCCTGCACTGCCTCGTAACCCCAACCCCTCTGGCCCACCATCATCATTCTCCTTTGTCACTCAGCTCCAGTTACATTAGCTGCTTTGCTGATCTTTGATCATGTTGAGCACATTCATACCTCAGGAACTTTGCACTTGCTGTTCCCTTTACTAGAACACTCCTCACCCCTAATAAACATATGATTTACTCCCCCAGCTCCTTCTGATCGCTGTTTAAATTCCCCTCTTACTAGTGAAGCCTTCCTTTGCCATTCAACATAAAACAGTACCCTATCCTTCCTACTCCATTTCCCTCCAGGGCAGTTATCATATAATGTGACACATGATGTGTACTTACTTTCTTATTTACCATTTCTCATCTTCCATTAGAATATTGTATTTTTTATTTACTATTGTGCCCTCTAGATCAGAGGTAACCAACCTTTTGGGCCACACTGGAAGAAGAAGAATTGTCTTGGGCCACACATAAAATACACTAACACTAATGATAGCCTATGAGCTTTAAAAATCGCTAAAAAGAAAAAAAAAAAAATCTCATAATGTTTTAAGAAAGTTTACAAGTATGTGTTGGGCTGTGTTCAAAGCTGTTCTGGGCCATGGGTTAGACAAGCATAATCTAGATATAGCCTCAAATAGTGCTTCACATGTAGGAGATGCTCAATAAACAATTGTTAAAGGAATGAATGCTACACCCAAAAGAGACCTTAGAGGCCATCTGGTTGGTCTCAATTCAGAGAAAGGACCTGGCTGTGACACATTTAGTAAGTGGTAAAGCTGAGACAAGAACCCAGCTTTTTTTTTTTTTTTCTGTTCCATTACTTTTTGCTCATTGATGGAAGCTCAATACTGACAACTGATAAGTAAAATAGTAAGGAATAGTGCAGAATGTGTTCCTTAACATTTTGCCAAATAAAATGATGTTGCTCTCATAATCTATTAAATGGGTCAAAGCAAATGTCAGGAGTGAGTAGAAGAGGGTGAGGCATAAGTTATTGTAACTGATAACGCAGCAGGTTACTGATCAAGTGAGTCATTGTCCTGCCCTAGAAAACAATGGCCTGAGTTGTCTGCAAAGATAAATGATTCAGGCAAAGAACTAGGTTTGTTCCTTTGATGAACAGGTTAGGAAAGTGTCTGCTCAGTAGCCCCTTTTACTCTCTTTTCTACCTGAGTAATGGCTCCGTGAGCTGCTGTTTATAAGCCTGGTGTTGACCTTGCAAAGCTCCAAAGGGAATCTCTCTCTACAAAGTGGAAACGGCTTGGGCTCCTTCAACAGAGAGGTTACATGTGTAGAATGCACCCCTCTCCATCTATTTCCCATCCTTTCTCCTGTCCCATCTCTCACAGTCCTTCTTAGCAAACTTTGCATCGTTAAGACAACTTATTAAGCTCGAACAATGATGGAGGTCTCCAGGTCATTTCTTTTCCCATATTGTTTTTACACGTCCTCCTTTCTCTGGACTCTATTCAAATATATTTTCTGTAAGGGCTGGACATGGAGCTGGGATGCAAACTCAAAAAAATATTTTATTTGCATAGTTTCATAATTTCTCCAGCAATGTGATGAATGGAAGTGGTAGAGGAATTTTAGAGGTCAAATTGGCAGGTAGATTATGTCAGAAAGTCGTCTCTTTGCTAATTTCAAATGAATTTATTGTATGGGACAACATGTAAGAACCTGGAAGGTATTATGCTAAGTGAAATAAGTTGGACAGAGAAAAACAAATGCCATAGTATCTCATTTATATGTGGAATCTAAAGGACAAAATAAACAAATAG
Source organism: Craseonycteris thonglongyai (assembly GCA_004027555.1). NCBI lineage: Eukaryota > Metazoa > Chordata > Mammalia > Chiroptera > Craseonycteridae > Craseonycteris > Craseonycteris thonglongyai. The sequence continues at coordinate 50,487 of PVKE010001266.1, forward strand.
AAGAAAAGTCATAAGAGAAACACAGGAATATGAAGAATTACACAGAATAAAAGTAGATAAATTCACGATGTAATTATTAGTGAGAGCAAATAATTAGATTTGTAGAACCAGATCAGGCAAAAATGAAGGGATGGGGGAAGCCGGGATGGCTCAGTGGGTTAAGCACTCACTTCGCAGCCCCGGGGACTGAGGATCAAATCCCAGCCCCGGCCCATGAGGACCCATATGCTGAGCTGGGGAGTGCCCCCAGTTCAGTTCTCACCCGGGTGAGACCCCCCCCCCCCCAGTTCCTGCCCTGTGCAGCCCTGCACTCACCTGTGGAATGAAACTATGTGGAAAAACCAGTGATATACAACTATGGAGACTATTTGGGGCCCTCCCCATTCTCTCTGTCTCTGTATCTCTCTCTCTCTCTCTCTGTCAAAAACAATAAAAATAAATCTTTAAAAAAAATGAAGGGATGGTGGTGATGACATGCTATGTGTCTAAAGGAAAACTAGAGAAAGTAAATTTGAGAGGCTGCTTGAATATGAAAGGAAACTTTCATTTTATATTTCTATGTGATGATCAACAGAGATCAAAAATAAAATTTGCCTCCTCTAAAAAATAATAATTCACTGTAAACACTATGATGCACATATGTATGCATAAGTTCACTCCAATCTTCCTCTGGGGTTCATGGATAGCATGTGAAGGAAACTAAAAAACCAACCATATCTAGAAGTGGTTATGTGATTATTATAAATGCTGTTACAAAAATCTATTCCAGAGAGCATGTCAATTAGCGTAAGTGATGTAAGCGAGACTTTTTTATTGGCTAAATAGTCTTCAAGCTATGAGTTTGGATAGAAGATTGTGCTGGGTCCTGCTGTCTTTGCATGGGTATAGTGTACTTTCCCAGCAAGCCCATGAGCATTCCACATTAAGGTACGGCCCCAGGTCCAGAAACCTACCTAACTGCCTCTTTCCACTGCGTGGGGAGGCTCTATTGCCTGCTCCTCTCAGAAGCCCAACTGAGTTGCTGTCAGAATATTGGGGTATCTGCCTCCTTCTAGCATAAGGTGCTTGTTAGTATCTGAGTGTGGGGACTTGACCAAGATTAAAGAAAGGGTTCAATGAAGAGGTTTGTGCTTAATACTAATGAAGTTTCCCATGTGAGGCAGGAATTGACCTAAGACTAAATTTCAAACTGCTTGGGCATTAGGTCATACAAGAAAGGGATGTTAGGGACCAATAGGAACCAATAATTACTGAAAGGTCAAATAAGCTTAGGCCAATTTACAACCCAGATCTTCAGCCATGTTTTATAATAGTGCTTGATGAAGTTAAAAAGTAAATAGGTCCTAGTGGCTAGTGGAGGAAGGCAAGAGGTCAGATTTTCTTTCAAACTCATCTTATTTTTTTTTCTTTTTTTAAAAAAAAAGATATATTTTTTGTTTTTGACAGAGAGTGAGAGACAGAGACAGAGAGACAGAGAGAAGGGGGAGGGTCTAGAGCAGTCTCCATAGTTGAACGTCATTAGTTTTCTACATAATTTACTTCCACAGGTGGGCACAGGGCTGCACAGGACAGGAACCAGCCCGCATGGAGCTTGCCATGGTGAGAACCCAACTTGGGGCACATCCCAGTTCAGCATATGGGTCCACGTGGGTGGGGCCAGGATCCTTGGACCCTGGGGCTGCAAGATGAGCACTCAACCTGCTGAGCCATCCCGGCTTCCCTCAAACTCATCTTTCGATCCACTGAAGGATTCTGACATCCCAGACTTCTCAGTGCCTTTCCTTTACATCCTCTGGGAACATGGTGGACACAAAATGGTAGAGCTTGGGTTTTCCAAGGTAATAACTGCTACTGAATAAAGAATTGTGTCAATGGTAAATGAAGGTCAGGCCAGAGGAATCTAGGACAAAGAATCAAAATATTATTTTCCATTGCGATTTTTGGCAATGAGGCCATTGGTACCTGAGGCCAAGATGGGGCTACAGAAGGAAGATAATGAGATAAATTTTAAACCAACATCATCACAAAAAATGTTCCTCCTGGCCAAAGTGCCCCCTGAGTAGAGTGGCTGAGGAGTAAATGACGTGGGCCAATGAAGGGTGATCTGCAGAAGTGAAGCGACGACCTTCTAGGAGAGGTCAGGTTTCTAAGGGCCAGATGCAGATGGGACTGAGGAAGGCGAAGTCCACGCAGACTGACTGATGTATTTTTTCCTGATCTAGATGACTTTTTTTTTTTTTTTAATATATGTTTTTTATTTATTTTTATTTGAGACAGAGACAGAGACAGAGAGAACTAAACTGGGCGAGCTCCCAGTTCAGCATATAGTTCCGCACGGGCCGGGGCCGAGACACGATCCCTGGTCCCCGGCGCTGCAAAGTGAGCTCTCAACCCACTGAACCATCCCGGCTTCCCCTAGATGACTCTTAAACACAGAGAGATATTATCTTTGCCTTTATATTATTGGGAAGTAGGCCTTCCTCAAAACATACATTCAGAGTCCAGTGGGGGCTATGTACTGGCAATTGTTTCTTCTGGCCTGGTCAGTGCGTGGAGGGATAGATAGCTACAGACAGGCTTTGTATTTCTCTGCCAATTTGAAACATTTGAGGATAGATGAGTTTGCATAAAGCAAATATAATTACATATTAACTTCAAAGATGCAAAATACCATGTACATTAAATTCCATAACCTGCCAGGAAGGAAATTATTCATGTTGACCTAATTTTATTTCTGATCTACCTACCATTGTTTAGAATCTTTATTCTAAAAGATTCTAAAGGGCCAGATGTTGGTGGCTGACTTTATAATTCAATGCAACTATTGGAAAACAATTTTTTAAATGACAGTATGCTACAGAATAGAACATGTCTTGCTCCAATTACATAATTTATGAGTAACTGATAATTATGGATAGTGGATGGCCACTGGTAGAGAATTTAAAATGTTAAAACAAAACTATGTAATCAGACTTTTTGGCCTTTAATTTTTTAGTCTTTTATTCTTATGATTATTATTCATTTATAATTATTCATCAGTGTTCCCTATTTTCCTGTTTTTATGCATTGATGTGACCTAATTTGTGTCTAAATTTCTGGTTAGATGCAACATTATTTCACAAAAACTTCTGGTTCATTTTATTTTAGGTGCTAGGGAAGACACTGAGTATTAGAGATAAAAAGAATCTTAAGTAACCATTCAATCCAATCCCCTTACTTTAAAGATGAAGAAACTGGTTTCTAGTAAAATGATACAGCTTATCTTAGGTTGCATAGCTGCTTAGTGGTGAAAACACATTTTGAACCCAAATCTCATGATTCCTGAGCCTAGGCTCCTTCCCCTATACTGTATTGCTCCCACTTTCCCTGTCTATTCCATGTTTTAAAATTCTGACTCTTCCCATTGGAGTGAATATAGACCTGTCTGATATTTTTGTGTTGTGGTAGAATTTTCCTCATCTTAATCCCTTGTCTTTCATCCTCCCCATATACCTTATGAGATCTTTGGGAAGAATTAAAAGAAGTTGTTTCTGTTCACTTGCTTGGTTTGTTTTTTTTTTCTCCTGTTTTTATTTTTGTTTGTTTTTTGGTACACCTAATAAAATTTAGGGGAGGAACATAGTCAAATATAGGCAAGATCTGTTTGTCTTGTAGATACTGCAGTTTGAGAAATATTCAAGATACAAAGGTTTTAAAATCAGAAACATGCTCCCAGGTTGGAAGCTAGGACACTTAGGTAGGATCTTGAGGGTAGAGAATAATAACAGACCAATGTGACACTAGAAATAGAGTCAAGGAAGAGACAGTAGGAGAGAGAGACAGGAACTAGCTTCCCATCCAAGGAAGATGCTATGTGACTAATAGAAGACTTGGCACTGTCCTTTAGCCTCCATGTGGTTGTGGGGTTGGCTAGTGGTAGAAATCTCTTTCTGGGTGATAGGTTCTATGTGTACAGTTATGAGCCCAATTAAAGAGTTACATTGGCAATATGAGCATATTGGCAAGTTTGGCTTTTAATATTCTGCTATTTGGACTCCTGCCCCTTCCCCAGCTAATTTGGGCATTCCTAACATAGCTCTTATCAATATATCAAGCTGTCACAAGGGCATCTGCCTAAGAATGGTTCAGAGAACTGTACAGGATGCCCAACTGGAGTGATGCTTGGAGCACTTTATTCCCTTTTTATCAATTCACTTCTTCCAGCTGACTTCTAAACCATTTTACTTTATATGAGCATATGGTAGTATAAAGATTGCACTTTGGCATTAGATCTCAATTCTAATCTCAGCTTAATACTTCTTAACAGAGGACAAAGTTTCTTTAATACTCAAGTCTCAATTTTTTCATTTCTAAAATGACAATAATAATAGGTACTTTGTAGGGTTGTTGTGACAATTAAATAATATAGGTAACACACTTTGGACAGTGCTTGGCAAACCAATTGTCAATAAATGGTGACCTTTAGATTTTTCTGGCACTACTGAGGAGAGGAGGGAGGGAGGTTATGTGTGAGGGGAAAAGGGCAGGAGATTCTTTGAATAGAATAGGGTTGGAAGTTGGTACGGATACCTGATAGAAATACTGAGGTGGCCAAGAAGAAAGATAGGTGGAGAAAGGAAAATAAGGATAGGAAAAAAGAAGGATGAGATGGAGAAAAACAAGCAAGATCCCCAGAAACAAGAGCATGACAGGGCCGTGAGCAGTGATACGAAGTTTTCTAGGGCCCCTCTCTACTCAAAGTGTGTTCCTCAGACCAGCAGCATTGGCCTCACCCGGCAGTTGTTAGAAATGCAGAGCCCCAGGCCCCTCCCCAAACTTTCTAAATCAGAATGCATGTTATAACAAGATCCCCAGGATATTCCTATGTTCATGAAATCTGTTGATGTTTTCATCTGCGGCGGGGTGAGCAGATTCTCATCAGCAGGAAGGTGCTGGGGTTTGTGTTATCTCTGAATGTATCTGGAAGATGTCCCAGCTGAATGCGTGGAGTCCAGGACGTGTCATGCCCCTTGGCACTCTGATCTGGACAGAGGTTCTCCAGGCCGACTCAGGCTGGAGGCTCTGAGGGATTCTCAGAACTTTTTGTCCAAAGTAACAGGAGTGGAGGAACTAGGAAGTGGTGTGGTTGACCTTCTTTCTCTGAGGAAACAGGAAGAGAATTAGGATTGTCCTTTAGGCTCGTCTGGTCACCAGGAAGGCATCCTGCCTGTTAGGCACCCTGCCAGCGGCCCCATCAGCTCTTGGGCCTTCCTTGCCTCTGAGCAACGGGAGCACTTTGGCCTGTGCCCTGCTTTTAGGATCTTCAGCACAGGTGCACGAGAAAAACTAGTAGCCTGGGGCTACTTCACCTCCTTGTCCCCTAACACGTAATAAGGACTTACAATTATGTTAGGCCCCCAGGGTTTCCCAGTGCAGTGGGGACTGAAACCGCAGCCACCTTGTGACTCTTCCTACGTCAGCCAGCCCGGCAGGTGATGAAAATGAGAGAAGTTGCAGGATGTAAAACAAGAAAGTGTTGAGTTTGAGGCCAATGGGAGAAACTCGCCCCATCAAAACAGGGCCCGTCTCCACTCAGTCCTGCCAGTTGTCAGGGCCCAGGGGCGAGCAGACTTTTATGTTAATTTTCTGATTCTAAAGGCTGATAGTGAATTCATCATACAAAACACATTCGATGCAGCCCACAGGCTGCCTATGTGTGACTTTCTATCTAAGTCATTTACAAGAGAAAAATGGAGATTTTCACCAGACTGGACAGGCAAATGAGACAAAGACTCTTGAGTTGCTGCTTGCCCAAGTGTGGCAGGCCGTGGTGATGGCTGCCCATGGGGGACAGAGAGGCCTGCTGGTATTTACCCTTCTAGATGGACACAGTTTAAATGAAATATGGTTGATATACCCTTTCCATGGTAACTATAAAAATACAAAACAGTCAATAAGTCACGCATTATGTAACGAAAAGAACCTGTTGTAATTAGTTGATTAATTATTGTAGGCCTCTTGTCGTGTGCTGATACATGAGTAATGTATGTTCCCAGGATTGATTGCATTTAAGCTAGGATTCCTTTGAGGCCATTACCTGAAGGACACTGTGACCACTGAGGTCCACCTCAAGTTACTGCCTTTTGCAAAGTGATAATGGGGTGGAGAGCCAGGTGTAATTTAAGCACATCTCTCTACAGGCGGTGGGTGGTTATAGCTGCACTGCTGAAGCTGTATTGCTTTCAGTTTTAATGGGAATCTTTATTGAAACAGAAACCTAATTCCATTTAGGTTAATAATATGCCCACTCAATCTTCCTTTCCAGAACCAGCCTGATCTTTAAACTTTCTGAGAGGAGACTGGCAGTGATTCCTCACTGCAGGTGGATATGTCATCTGATAAAGCAGGGTTAGAAAAGACTTATGTTTTTACTCTGAGCCATTCTGATTGCTTTTTTTCAGAGTGCAAGTGCAGTCACTCTCTCTTATCTCTGCATGTAGTGGTGCTAAAATCGTGGTGTAGGGCCACGGTAGTTGGCATTTGTCTCTCGGAGGGACCAGCCAGAGGTTCAGTAGTGGGATGTGCTTGTATTCATGTGTTGAACCAGGATGATAACTACTCATTCCAACTCTGCTCTTTTAATCTGGGCTTCCCTGTGTGATTAATGGTTATGGACCAAAAGGAGGGTCCTGGGAAAATGACAACCTGGATGTGAATTCCATGTTTCCCAGCCCCAAACCCCAAATTTCTGCCTCTCTGTTACCAAATAGCTGCTAATCCCTATGGGTGGCTGGGTGCAAGTAGAGCCCTGAGAGTATGGTGGGCTCCAAGCAGAGAGAATCGTGAGGCTCTTTCTCCAAGTAGGTTGGGCAAGTGCCTAGAGAATAATGTCAAAGGTCGGGAGTAAATATGGAAGGCAGAAAATCCTGAGAAGAGTCAGGCTGGTAGGGCTAACGTCAACAGAGGCCCAGGAAGCCAAGGAAAAGCCAAATGGGGTCTGCTCCCTCTATCCCTCCACTGGGGCACTGGGAGAAGTCTGAAGGGAAGGAGTTTCCTGCAAGGGTCTAACAGAGTGCTGGCAGCTTCTATAACTCAGCCTGCAGGAGGAAATTTCTTCACCTTCCACCATCTGTGAGACTTCCACCACTGGGGATGCATAAACCACCATACCCTGAGACCTAAAGTGACCATACAGAAAAATACCATGTCATTTAAAGGGGGCCAGCAGCCATAAAGGAAAAAGTATTGAAAAACATAGTCCCAGCAAAATGCAACTGTGAAAGCAATGTCTTAGTGAGGAGCAGGGACAGGAGCTTAAATGATAAAATAGCAACAACCATTCGTGGGTGGAAAGAGAGGGAAAAATAAACAAGATTCTAAAGATCTGAGGAAAGGAGTAAAGAAAGAAAGTAAAATTATTCTAAAACGCTCTTATTGGAGTAAGAGAGAATCAGGAGGGAGCTGAAGCATCTCTGTGGGAAAATGATACATACTGGGGAGGATAATAGTGTCTTGTTTTCAGAAAAAAACATACAGATGAAAACAATCTACATAGAGACTGTTTGGCTCCCAGGTCATCTCCCCTGCCTTACATAGCATGAATGACCCTCTACTGCCTCCTGGCAGAAGGCTCTCTGAGAGGTTGAACCAGAGGGATTCTGGCCTTAAGGACACCAGGCACACGGAGGTAAGGATACCACCTTGAAATGGGAATTAGAAGAAAGATTAGTTATAGAAAGGTGAGACCCCTGGGCCCCTAGCCTTCTGTTGCCTCACCTTCCAGAATATTAGCAGCCATGCTTATTCCTCCCAGGAAAGGAATTAACGGTTTTCTCTTTGAGGACTTGACCAATTTAGGGGAGAATACCTAAAAGATACTGACAGGTGGAAACCCACAGTGAAACAGACAGTGCTCAGGGAAGTCCACCAATCAGCCAACCCCATCTACACCCAGTGAACCCCTAAACTACCACTTAGTGTATCACTCTAAAATAAGAGCAGACAACAAAGGATGACCAGACATGAGAAAATCCAACACGAAAAGCAGAGACCAAAACAAAACAAACAAACAACAAAAAACATTAAACCAAAAAGAAAAACAAGCAATTTGGGGAAAGGAAAAGAAAAGGAAGTATAGGCATCGAAAGAAAAATTTTAAATCCCTCAATGTTCCCAAAGAGGAAAGATAAGATATTGTATTCAAGAAACAAAAGAAGTGATTTAAAAGAAACATTTAGAAAACAATTCAAAAAAGATTTTGGAGATTAAAAACAGAATAGCATAAAAGAGCAATTAAAGAGAAGAGTCAAAAGAAGTATTGTCAAATTTAGCAACTAAAAATACAAGAATCTCAGTCTAATTTGAATTTCAGATAAACAACAAATTATTTATTAGTATAAGTATGTCCCCATGCAATTCTTGTCTCAAAATAAAATTTCTCTGGGTATTTTATCGAGTAACATTAATTGGAAGACAAAGTTGATGAAATCTCCAAAAATATAAAGCGAGAGAGAGAGAGAGAGGGAGAGGGAGAGGGAGAGGGAGAGGGAGAGAGAGAGAGAGAGCAAAATTCAAGCATCAGTCAAGGAAGTCTAATATTTATATAAGGAGTTTGAGAAAGGAAGAATAAAGAAAACAGGGAATAACTTATCAAGGACATTTTCACAGAACTGATTTAGAGAGTCTACTCAGAGCTAAGCACAAAGGATAAAAAATATCTTTGATAAAGCACAACATTACAAAATTGCAAAGCACTGGGGACAAAGCATCTAGCCACATACAGCAGATCAGGAATGAGAATGGCAAATTTTCTATAGAAAACAGTGGAAAAATGCCTTCTAAATTCTCAGAGAAAATTTATTTCCAGTTTAGGGTTCTATACCCAGATAAATAGACCATCAAAGCTGAAGGCTAAATAAAATTTTTTTTCCAGAATCTTCAGGATCTTAAAAAACTTAGCTTCCACATACCCTTTCTCAAAAAGCTATTGAAGGATGTGCTCTATCAAAATGGGAGCATTAACCAAGAAAGAAGGTAAGGACCCTAGGAAGGAGAGGAAGGAAACCCCTGAGATGATCTTAGGATGACAGCTGTGTAGCAGGCTTGTAGATTTATCAGTTCTGATTGGAGCAGGACAACAGGCTCCGGATGAGCTATCTATTAAAAAATATAAATTTTATAGACTATTGGATGTTTGGAAGTACTGAGATGAGCTTTTAATTCTGTCAAAGTTTGGGTATGGATTAGTGATTGGTAGGTACATAGATCAATTGAGAAAGTGAGAAAATTATTAACACTAGAGAAAACCAAAAGTCCTATAAGAAGAAAATTTAATCATGCAGAGTTCATTCATGACTTAGTTGGGAATATTTTTTACATAGTCCTAATAATGTTAACTGAGTATTAATCAACCAGTATTATGATGGATTATAACTACATGGCATGAGGAAGAGTGTGTCTAAGAGTATATGCATGAGTATGCCTGTGAGCGTATGTGTGTGTGTATAGTTTGTATGAGCCAAAAAACTAGATTCCATAGTGCAATTGTCAGAAGTCTCTACATGATAATAGAAAACTGAAATATCAAGAAGCGGTTTTGCAAGCATGCCATTTAGAAATTGAAAAGCAAATAGCAGTAGAAACAGATATAAAATTTGTGATTGTCTTCTAAAGAGTGAGAATTGAGAGGTAAGTAGGGCAATGCAAGGGCTGCTATTTTGTATTGTAAGTTTTATGGAATGATTTGACTGTTCAAAACTATTTATCTTAACAAAAAATAAAAGTAAAAAAATTTAAACATAACAATTTTTTTGTTACAATATATCCAAGGAACAGCATCCTTGACCATGCGGGCTTTATTCTAGGAATTTGAGGGTGAGTCAATGTCAGGAATTCTATCAACATAATCTATTATATGAACAAATGGAATTTTTTAAATGAGCATATCAATAGAAATATTTTATAAAATTTAGCAGACATTCCTAATTAAATGTCTAAGTCAATTAGACACAGAACAAAAGGGATGATTTATAAAATATATTAAAGACTATAAGAAATAAGAATAAATGTTATCCTAAAAATGTCAAAAGGAGATTGGTAGGAGATTGTTCTTGAGAGCTAGCAGCTCCCATATCATAAAGAAACTTTTCTGTGTGAAGTTAAGAAATTCAAGTATCTTTCTTGTAGTTCCCAAATGTGAAGGACTGCATGCATGCAGAAGCACTTGTTTTAAAGAGTCTACATTCTAAACAAAAGCCCCAGGTAATTCTGCTTGAGGTTAACTTTGACTTAGGCTGAAGCCAACAGAAGTCACCAGAGAGTTCAAACTGAGAGGCAACATAATCAGATTTTCCAAATCAGATTTCCTCTTCTCCTCGCAGCTCACCCATGCGCAAGTCACTACAATGAGGAACCAATAGGGTGGTTGCTCCAAGTCAACCATACTGGTTCCTCTGGAAAAGTTGGGTCACGTTGCCGTTCAATGCCAGAGAAGTTACTGGAAGGGGCCTTGGTTCCTGGAACATCAGCTTTATCTGATTCACAGTAAATAGCAAGATAATATCTTCCTGGGACAGGAGAAAAATGAATGTTGTGTCTTATCTGAAAATCTGAAGCTGGTGTACCTTGGTTTTGAAAATTTGTTTTTTATTTTTAATTCTGTGAAAACAAAACTTAAAATAGTTCTCAGAGGTGGTTTGTGCCATTTTTCCAAGTGCTGGAGGAAGTAACCGGGGCCGAGAAAGTCCTGCAGGTAGGCCTCAGAGCCCAGCTGGAACAGTGTTCATTCAGAATTTGTAGACACCTGTGTAGGGAGGCGGATGGGCTCTCTTTAGAGATCTGGGGAGCAACAGTCCCAGAGAGCCAGCCCTAGGGCATCTCAGGAAACATAAATAGCAACCACAACCTCAAACTGTCTTTCTGATGAGGCAGTTCCACGGAGAGCAAAGGAAATGACCAAGGTGCCTAGTGAAGACACCCCCATCCCTGGGAGACTGAATAGAAACTCCAGGAAGTGGCTCTGAAACTTCAGCATGTGTCAGTATCACCTGGAGGGCTTGGTACATGCAGACTGCTGACCCCATCCTAGATTTCTGATTCAGCTGATCTGGACGCAGCTTCAGATTTGGCGTTTCTAACAAACTCCCAGGTGCTGCTGCAGCTCCCAGGACCACACTTCCAGAACTTCCGCCCTGTGGTAGGCAAAGGAAATCCACTCAGCAACCGTATTTTCTCCCCTGGACAATGACCTTATGACTCTACTGATGCAAAAAAGCTCGGGGTGCCAATAGGGTCCTACTGGGGCCCCATTTAGAGGTCTGCAGGGTGGTAATGAAACATTCCTCTTGAAATCAAGGAACAGACTTAGGCCTACATCTGTTTACATCAATCAAGCCACAAACCACTGATGCATGCCTATCATAATTCTAGCTACCCTTTATTAAGTACTATCTGTATGTCAGGGTACCTTATAGACATTTAATCTCCATAGCAGCCCTATAACCCCCTCCACACTGACCTTGCCAGGCATATCCTACCCCAGGGCCTTGGCACAGACTAGTCTCTTGACCTATAATGTGCCCCCCCCCACCCCGGTTCTCTTTTACTCTCATACCATCTTCTAAGGGAGGCCTTCCTTGGCCACCCCTAGAATTCCCAATTTCAGGGCTTTCTCTCCTGAGCACTTATCACTAACATTATATATATAATTTGTTTTGTTTATTATCTGTGCCCCTTATTAGCAAGTAAGCACAAAACAAGGATTGTGTCACTGTTTCCCTAGAGCCCAGAACTATCTGGTATATAGTCACAGTCCATACTTATTGGTAAAACGAACAAATGAAACCTCCAGAGAGCCAAGCCTAATTTGCAGGAAAGGGCAGACTTTAATGATTAGAACCCACCCATTACTAAGCATTCACATCTGGCCTTATTTCCATGGAGGTGTGTAAACGTGAGGGAAGAAAATAAGTAGAAATTAAAGAGCGCACGGGACCTGGGGATTAGGAGAGGGAGCAGGCTGGGCTGAGTAGAAGCTGAGCCGTGGCCTCTCAGCCCAGGGGGAAGTGGTTCCTCAAGCCTCCTGCCAAGGATGTCTCTGACAGGTGAGCGTGTCCCCTGGGTTCTTACTGGGAACAGAAAAGAGCTGCTGCCATCAGCAAACATGGAAAACCCTGCCCAGCCCAGTGGCTAGGAAGCAGGATTAGTTTCTAAAATGACAAAGAAGGGTTAATTGAAAAGAGTAGCTTTCAAATAGTCAAACCAGCCAACCCTGGAGGGAACTAGACCTAGGTTTTCAGCCAGTAGAAGCAGATGGCACAGCATCATGGCCACATGGAAGATGCAGAGTTAAAGAGAAGCCAGTGGCCAGCCAGTGACCAGACAGACGCCTGAGGCAAAAGGAAGCATCTAGACCTGTGACTTCACTGCATAAACACACTCTGTTCGATTGGGAACACTGTCTGATAGAGTCCATGCCACGTGAAAAACACTAAACGTTTCCTCTCCTGACACCTGTTTCTAACGGACAGGCTGCAGTGTTGACTATTTCACAACAATATCTAAATTCAGTTTCTTAATGAACTCCAGGGAGTCCACATGCCCTGGCCAATGTGGCTTATCTCAGATAGAGCATGAAAAAAAAGGAAAGAGTATGCCTGAACGGTTGAGTTCACAGGGCACACAGGCAGGTGCTTGGGTCATGCTTCACAACACAGCACCCAAACAAAAAAGAGGAAAAAGCATATAAAATAATTTTTAAGTCAATGAACAGATTTCACCAGTGATCAGCTGACCCACAATTAGATTCAATTCAATGTAATTTCACAAATAGTTATTGTAGATGTCAACTTAGAGTGCAAAAAAAACCTACTCTAAATAAAAGCTGAAGAGCTATGTGATGACTGGGTCCCCAGTGCTAAAAGTCTTCAAACTGTAGAGCAGGTACATTGACAAACCTGACTTTCATCTCCATCAGAATAACGTTGATGCACTACTATGTACTACAGATTAAAATCTGCCTGGGTGTGGCTGCAATCACAGTGCTAAGATGTAGGAAGCTAAGAGGAGCCAAAGGGAGTAGCGATCAGGCTAAGAGCATAGTCTAGGGTAGTGCAACTGTTATTAGATATTATTTAATAGAGTCCTGGGGGAAGCCAGGATGGCTCAGCAGGTTGAACACTAGCTTTGCAGCCCCAGGGTCTGAGGATCGAGTCCCAGCCCTGGCCTGTGCAGACCCATATGCTGAACTGAGGTGTGCTTCCTATGTGGGAGGCCCCCAGTTGGGCTCCTGCCCCAGGCATGCCTTGTGCCCTGTGCAGACCCGCACCCACCTGTGGAGTGAAACTATATGGAAAAGTAATGATGTGCAACTATGGAGACTGCTCAGGGCCCTCCCTCTTCTCTCTGTCTCTCTGTCAAAAACAATAAATATAAATCTAAAAAATATATATATATTATCTTAATACCTTCTTGCCATCTCAGGAAGGCCTGAGCCTGAGGACCTGACCCCAGGGTGTGGTTCCCCTGGCCAACCAGCGCCTCCTCCCCACCCTGAGGTACACCGAGGTTGCCCACAGCAAAACAGTGTTTTTTAACTAACAATTGAATGTGATATTTTGAAAAGCGCTGTGGTTTTCAAGTTTTAATATCGAGGACTCAAGAAATATTTGTGTTCTCAGTTTTCTCTTTTCACTCTTTCTCTTCTTTTCTTGATTCACTTGATTTCCTTTTGAGCATTTTGGCTGTGGAGTTCCCCATTATTGTCCCTGGGAGTAACATATAAAATATAGAATCCAATCTTGTTGTTTGGAAACTTAAAAGAAAAATAGAAATGCAGACAACGGGGCCTGAGGAGCAGCAGGAGAGAAGGGAGGTGGCGGTGGGGGCTGGGGACAGTAGTCCAGACAGAATGGCCAATAATTCACTGTAATTTCAAGACTGAAAAATAGTGGATTTTACCACGCTAAGTCAGTTTAACTGTTCAAATGGTTGTTGCTCCCCTGGTGTTTATAAAATCATGAAATGATCAGAGGCAGACTCACACTGACTTAAAGAGTGTTCAGAAATCATTACACCTGTGGTCTATTTTGGTTTCGCCCAATGATATGAATCCTAACTACTCAATTTTATTGTCCACAGCAGTGAGACAGCAGTGCACCATGGTCAAGGGAGGGCTCTGCCGCTAGCTCACTGTGTGACCTCGGGCAAGTCACTTCACCTCTCCAAGTCTTAGTCCCCCCCCCCCCTTTTTAAATAGAAATCATTCACAATGGTACTTACCATTTAGGGTTACTGTCAGGATTTAATGAAGTAATGTGTGGAAAGCACTTCTAAAATGTCTGCTGAATGCTTAATGAATTTTGTTATGAAAATCTACATGAATAGTTAGTGCAAGTAAACCAAACTTCAGTCATTGGCAGAGTTCTGTGAAAAGCAGGCGAAAAGAGTCCTGTAGGCCTGTTGCTTCATAAACAAAGCCCAGCAGATTTCAACCAGGAGTGATTTGTCCTTCAGGGGACATTTTCAATATCTGGAGACATTTTTGGTTGTCATAGTGGTGGTGGGGTGGGGGGTAAGGGGGGTACAGTATACTGGTGTCTAGTAGGTAGAGGCCAGAAATGCTGCTGAACATCCAACAGTGCACAGGATAACCCTCATAACAAAAAATTATCTGTCCCCTAGTGCCAATTTTGGCAAAGTTTATATTAAAAAATAACTGACCTAGCACACACAGCTCCTTTAACGTTGTAGGTCCAAGTGATATACATTCCTTTATAGCTAAACAAAACAAAACAAAACAAAAGCAAAGAGTTGTAAATGAACTTTCAAGAGAATAAAAGAAAACTCTCCGTTACCATTGGCAAAGAGTTGGAAATGTAGATTTTAGCCTGGCAGTTAATGCTGGACACAGAACCCTGGTGTAATATTTATCCAAGACTGTCTCGGTGTTCAATGTTGAGGAGAATTGTTGGGAGCCCAGAAGCCCATGGGGAAAATTAGACCAATGAGAGTATGGACTCACTTTGAAGAATTTAGTTTGGTGACCAGAGAAAATGTTGATGCTGAGATTAAAGCACAGATACGAATATGCTGAATCTACGGGGTGTATCTTGACTGATAGTTTCTTAGGCTTATTTAAAAGTAAATATAAATCTGGGTGGATCCTTGTTTTGGTTTCAACAAATATGCTAAATTGTATATGATTCTCCAGAGTTGCACAAATCATATCCAAAGACTTCCTAGATTATTGTTGACAATAGCCCCAAAGAGGAAACTATCTTTATGTCTTGACAATATTCTACCTTGAATTTGTGGTCAAACATAGTAAGATAAAGAAAAGAAACAGGCTGGGAAATGAGTGGGCATCATGTGAGGTGACTGACCGTCAGGGTTTAACCATACTCCCTAGTCATCTCATAAGAAGCAGTGGACAATGGACTGTTCTGTGTTTGAGATGCAGACGTATGTACTCAGGGCTGCTCCTTGCTCTTGTCTAGGAGAAAGAAGACCGGGCAGCAACAGAACCTCTAGGTTGGCAGACCTGGCAGGACCAGCAGCGTTTTGGGCCTCAGTCTCTTTGGTGTTTGCCTGAGTTGTATAAGGGCCAAACCTAGGACTAGTGGAAGAGAGGTTGAAGGATGATATGTGTCACCAGAAAAGCAGATTAAAAAAACCACAGTGAAATGGCATGTGACCATCTCATGTTAAACTTTGTAAGGTCAGTGCATCACTTGAACTGCCATTATAGCTTCTTTTTTTTTTTTTTTTTTAATGAAATCCTCTTGACATTTTTCTCACATTTAAATTTCTGTTGGAGCTTAACCAAATGCTTAACATCTCCAATGACAATTCTCAAGTGGAAAACATTTCAAAAGGATACAAAAATGGAATAAGCTTCTTGGTTTGGGGAGGAGCTGATGGCTGCATAAGGGGCACACTGACCTTGCCACTATATGAGAAAAAGGCAGGTGTGAGCTAACAAAATAACGTTCCAGAAAATCCACGGAAAGTGAATCAAGATTATCCTGTTGTCCCATCTGAATGCTATGCCAAAACATTTGATCACATGATTGATCCCCTCTCTTTGAGGATGAAAGTTTGAGTGATCTTCATAATGTTGAGAGAAGTGAGTTCAA
Source organism: Craseonycteris thonglongyai (assembly GCA_004027555.1). Lineage (NCBI taxonomy): Eukaryota > Metazoa > Chordata > Mammalia > Chiroptera > Craseonycteridae > Craseonycteris > Craseonycteris thonglongyai. Next base: position 66,599 of record PVKE010001266.1, read on the forward strand.
TAAAATATTTCAAAGCTAGAATACCCCTCAAAGCACTAAAATTTTTAATCATAGAAGGGAACATCCTCAAGCAAATGACTATGACAAGTATTATATTTGAAGAGCTCTCTAGCTGATCATAATATAGTAACGACCTCCTCAAAACACTTAGTTCTGGAGAGGCTCCAAAAGAACCAGGGGATCTGTATGGTTGGACAGAGGTCTCCTTGACACCCACATGAGTGAAAAAGGCAGCATGGAATAGCGCATGGTGGTACAAAAACACTGGAACGGGAACCTGAAGACCAGGCCAGCTTCTTACTTCCTACCCTTGTGATTGAGGCCTTCTTCAACCCCTTAGAGTTCAGCCCCATCAGTAAAATGATGGATGCTGGCATCTGCTGTGTACCCTACCAGGCTGTGAATATTTGAGAAAGCTTCACAAATTGTTGACTAAACAACCAGTGTCTTACTGTTCTTTCAAAAAATAATGAACATTAGAATCAAATTGTATCCTGTTATGGAAATACGTTTATAACCAGATTACTTCCTGAGAACTTCATGTTTCCTGGCATGGTCTTTTATTTTTCTCTTAATCTAAAATTTGTCAGGAAACCTATGTTTCACTGAATAGAAAATTGCATAGCCAGTAAATATGTATATTTTTAAATGTCTTATTTTATGGCAACCACCTTTGGTCATATGGATGTGGTCTTTTGGAGAGGGTCTTAGCCAGGGATCTTTTGATTTCAGGGGACAGAAACTCATCCAAGTTAGTTCAAATAACAGAAAGCTTGTTACAAAAACAAAAGCAAAAAAAGAGAAAGAAAAATAAATTCAGCAAGCCATCTCACATGCATCCCAATTGAAGAAGAGCCACTCCTCATGCACCTGGGTTTGAGAAACCTCCAAAATCAGTGGTACTTTTTCTTTTTCAAAGGCTTCATGGCTAATTTTTCTCTTGTACATACCACACACTCGTACCACTAAACTGGCCAAGTCAATACCCCCAAGTCTATATAACCTTATCAATTCAATACCATGGAATATAGTTTCTGTGTCTCGTAGTTTAAACTCTCCTTCCTTCTTGTTGCCTGTAGTACAGATGCAATGCTATTGTCTCCACATCAACTTTCTTTTTAGCATTTGAAGCTCAAATTGCATGTTACCAAAGCTAATGAATGACAGGCAAATTTGGAAGGGTACTTTTCATAGAACCACCTTTGGGCAAATTACTTAACTGCTTTGTGCCTCAGATTCCTCATCTATAAAATGGGGATAATATCATTGCTAACCATAGTGCCTGATCCAGGACGTTCAACATTAACCATTATCATTACTAATTTTAAGGAGACGTTAATTTATGAAACTGACCAAAATCAGGCATAGGACTGCAGGATCCAAGCATTATACCAAGTTCTAAAATAAAATAAAGTAAGCATTGTCAGGTACATTTCCAGAGAAGATGATTTGACCTAAGTTTGAAGAAAGTGATTAAAATGACTTGGTGAAGAGAGATACTTTGGTGGTCAATGACTGTGCAATAAGCCATGCAAAAATTGAGTGGCTTAAAACAATGCTTATTTATTACTCGCATTTCTGTGATTTAGGCTGGACTTAGCAGAAGCAGCCCACCTCTGCTCCACCTGGCAAGTACTGGCTGGACCATCCAAGATGACCTTCTCACTTATATGCCTGGCACATCAGGTGGGGCTGACCAGGCATCTTCCTCTTTCCACATGTCCTCTCCATGTGACCAGTGTGGGCTTCCTAGTATCATGATGGCCTCTAAGTAGTCAGACTTCTTATAATGTGGCCAGCTTCCCCCAACTGCAAGAGCAGAAATTTCCAGACCTTCCTAGTGTCTGGGTTCAGAAGTCTCAGAACATCATTTCCACCACATTTTATCAGTCAAAACAGTTAAGAGCCAGCACATCTTCGAGGGGAGGGGACCGCATAGGGCATGAATATTAGGAGGCCTGGTTACTGGGCCACAGGTATATGAGACTGTGACAAGTAGTGAACACAGAAGTTGTGGTGCAGGAAATAATCAATGCAAAACACAAAGCACCACCCCCCACATTGAAAAAAAAAAAAGCCAAAAACCAGGATAGGCCATAATGAGCATGAGAATCACAAAAGAGACTGGCTTTGCTGTTGTTTTGATGGATAGGAATAAAATCTGAGGGTTTACTTGGATCTCAGATAGTTCTAGTATATCACCTATACTGGTTCAAATGTTCAAACTAGGCAGTAATAGACACCCTCCACCCCACCCCCCACTTCCAAGTGTCCCTGGAAGCTCTCATCTTTGGAAAATTTGAATAATTTCTTTCATCCAACTCCAGGTTAGACCCATTTATCTTGTGTCAAGGTTTTAAATTGGCATGCATGCCAGCAGAGCCCAGCAGTGACAATGGATCTGGGCTGGGTCTCTAATAAGACATTAATTCCTATGGTGACTCTTTTCATCACTCATCATTAGCATTTTTTCCTCTCAAATTTCCTCTCTATTCCTCTGCTTCCTGAACCTTAATTTTCTGTAGGCTGATCATTTTACATGTGGGTGGATCCGGACATGTTCCCAAAGAATCAGCTGTTTGGTTGATTCTGGGTGCTTGCAGACCACATTCTGCCCTCACAGTTGGGGTTGGGTTGGGGTGGGGTTGGTATAAGGGGAGTCTGAGGTTGGCGTTGGCTGATCGCGAAGATTCTCAATGTGCTTAGCTAGGGCTTGCCATTGATGCACCGGTGCTTCTCTCTCCTGCCAGAGAAGCAGCATGCTCAGGCCTTTCTTTTTAGGTGACCTCTCTTCCCTAGAGGCCTGGGAGAGCCCCATGAACAGCAAGGTGTTCCCACTACAGAGAAGATGTCAGCACTTGTTCAGAGTGGTGGCCTGCCCTGAGGTCAAAGCCTCTCCCATTCACTGAGGCTGCCTCTTCCTCAGCCTCCATCTCCCCTCTGCCACCTCTGCCTCCTCACCCAGCTCTTGCCACTTAGTCTTTGGAGATTAGACCCCTTCTTCCCCTTTCTTTATTCTGATCTCCAAACTTCTCTATGGTGCCTTCAGAATGTGAGATTTAAAAAAATGCACATAACTTCATTTTAAAGCGTCATTAGTCTCCTGGTTCATTAATTATGCCATCACACTTAACTAGAATGTTAACTGCTTGGCTAAATCCTCAGTGTCTGGCACAGAACCTGCCGCAGAGTAGGACCACAAGCCCTAGACATTGAATGATGCGTGAATAGGAGTCTGCAAAGAGTCACTCCCTGCTTGGGATTTTATATTTTGTTTTCTAAGTTTGTCCCCGTGGACTCTTCTCTCATCACAGACTGTATCCAGGGAAAACAAGAGATGAGTTTCTTAGAAACAGCTACTGTCAACAGTCGATCTCCCTCTGTCCCCCTCACCACCACCACCACCCCCCCCCCTTGCCAAAAGTGGTGTGAGGCTGTTAGCAGCTTTCATCAGAAAATAGGCACTTGGAAAATAGAAAACCAATTAGGAAGCTGCAAAGTGACTCAGGAGAGCATTATCAGAGAGCTGAGAGGAGAACACATGTATATCGGACAAGAATATTTAAAACGTAACCTTTTAGAAGACAGTGTTGGTTGTAAATAGTCAGGTTGGAAGTTTAATCATTCAGCAGTTACTGAATTTTTTTTTATGAATAGCTTCTTGTGCTTTATAGAATTGCTGGACTGAGGGGATTTATCAAGGGGAACATCTAGATAGTTCCTCAGTGATATGTTTTGTGTGATATTCTTTTGCCTTGTATATTAATCTGCTTGGGCCGCCACAACAAAATATCACTGACCGAGTGGCTTAAACAACAGAGAGGTGTTTGCGCACAGTTCTGGAGCTGGACATCTGAGATCGAGGCGCAGGCAGCGTTGGGTTCTTCTGCAGCCTCTCTCCTTGGCTTTGCAGTTGGACACTATCTTGCTGTGTCCTCACGTGGCTGTCCCTTTATGTGTGTGCCCCTGGCCTCTCTTCCTTTTTGTAAGCACATGAGTTATATTTGATTAGGATGCACCCATATGACCTCATTTAATCTAATTACCTCTTTAAAGCTCCGGTCTCCAAACACAGTCACATTCTAAGGTACAAGGGGTTAAGACCTCAACATATGAATTTTGGAGGGACACAGTTTAGTTCATAACAAGGTGAAGAATAACAGAATATGCCACCCTAAAATATACCACTTTGGTGTAAGGACTATTTTTGAGTTAAAGGCACTTGAAAAAAAGAGGATGTGCAAGGAGAATATGATGACCCCTTTTTTTCTTTATTTTTATTTTTTATTGGTTGGTAACAATTAGATAGTTTCCTGATGTACAAGTCCACATCACATCACCCATGCATTGCATTATGTGCCCACCTCCCAGAATCAGGTCCCCCTCCACCACCATATATCTGGTGCCCACTCCCACCTCCCCCCACCTCTTTTTCTTTTTAAAAGCAAGAGATAAAACTCCTATGGAAATGATGCCTTCTCAATGCCAGGAGGGATAAAAAAATTCTTATCACCAAAGATGGGGAATCAAGACTGAGAGATATCTGTATAAAGAGACCTTGGTGAAATAGCTCTTAACCTTCTTTTAGTGTCCCCATACTTTCTAGTTATTTTTCCACAATTACTACTTTTTGTTCAATCTACTATATAAGCACTTCAGCCTAACTACTTTTTGTGTAATCATTTTCTTGTGAAGGCTCCTATGCACCCATAAAAATACATAATAGAATTTGTATGCTTTTCTCCTGTTAATCTTATTTCAATTTAATTCTCCTGCCCAGCTGGAGACTGTAAGAGGGTAGAGGAAGAGTTTTGCCTCCCCTACAGAGGCTGCTAAATACTTTGGGTTGGATGAAAAACAGCATCCTTTCTCCCAGTAACTCACTCTTCCTGCCAGTTCCTAGGATTGCTGAAACAAATAGGCTACAAGCAGGGGAGGGGATTGTACAGGGAGCTGGAAGAGGGAATGTGTGAATATAGATGCCAGGCCAGGGTCCTTGGCCCTATTTCTGCTTTGCCTCTGTTGCCCTTGAGATCATTTGACTTTTTCCTTGTTCTGTTTGTCAGAGCAACAGAAATTAGATTTCAGTCATTTGATGGGAGGTGCAATAAAACAATCACTTAATTATAACCATTATTTCAGAAATCTTGTAGATTTACTACTGTGGAAACCCCGGGGGAGGCTGCATTACAGTATTTTCATTTGAATGTAGGGCAAGGAATTGCCTTGCTAGCTACAGACTTCGGAATGCATAACATTTCTCGTCTTTTGTCTTGAGGCGTGTCTTGTGTAACACTGGAAGACAAAGCCATGAACATAGGAGAGGCTGGGACAAGTTGTCATGGGATGCTGTCAGCTCGCTATGTCATGACTTGCTGGGTGTACTCCACCACTGGCCCCACGGCCCAGTAGCTCCCTCCCAGGATGACCTCCTGCAGAAAAGCTACCCTTATTGACATGCAAAAACGGGACAACAGGCTTCACTTTTCAAAGGAAAGAGATTGCATTGGAGCCTCTAGAAATAAAACGTATATTATTGTAAAAGGACAGAATATAATGCTATTTTTGATAAGGTCTTTTTCTTCTTATATTATGTACGTACTTTTTTCAAGGTGCATAAGATTACACAATAGCCTAGAAGAATATACATTATATACAGATCATCCCTGTTTTCTCTGGATGGCACAGATTTCTTTTTTTAATTCACCCATGTTTTCTTATTTTACTAATTAGATTTTCTTAAGTAATTGATTGATTTTCTTAAGTAATAGAAACAAACAAACAAACAAATACCTTTTCCAAGGATGGGGGCCTTTCCAGTTTATTTTAGTCTCTAATTTACTCCAGTAGCACTTGATAGGACATCAATACCACAGATTAGAAATTTAATGAATTATCTATGTTTCAGATGGGAGTGACTAAAAGCAATGACTTTGGCATAGCTCTGGGTGATGGATTTTTGGTATTGCTAAGGTTGTGAAAGCTCTAAATTTCACTTCCAGTTCACAGCTAAACTTTCTCATTTCTAAAAAGGAAGAAATTTCCTATTGGTTTAACATTGATCAAATGTCACCAAACCAATATACTTTATTTGAAATGCAATTGTTTTGACTTTCTTTTTTTTTTATGAGTGGCAAATGGCATCAGAGGCAATTGATGTGGTATGTTTTTGTCTTTACCTTTATGACAAGAATTACTAAAATAATTTAGTTTCAGAATAATTTTATCTGTAGTAAAAACTATGATGACTGAGTCTTACATTTTCTTTGCAGGCTCCCTAAATACATTTCTCTTCAAATAATAGCAAATAATAGCAAAGACCAAAATACATGAGTGCCCCAAAACTCCTGTTGGCACACAGGACTTTAAGAGAATGGTGGGTTCATCTCTATGGATGAAACAGTCTCTGAGTATAAACTAGAGCCTCATTCTGTATTCTTAGACTTAGTGCCTTAAAAAGCCCTTAATTGCTGGTCCCTCAGGTTCCTGTCTTAAGATTCAGGGTAAATGCAGTAAGTTCTACATGATCTACCTTTAGTCTAAGCAATCTCCAATGCCCAAAATGACTCACGAGAAGTGTCAATAACTCCTAGAAAAGCATTGTAGCTCTAAATAATGATTGTGGAGTGTCAGGGAGTGTGAAATGTCCTTCACAAAACGCTGGTCAACCCCTGTGAAGATTAAAAAATATTTCTACATTTCAACTGATAATGTGCAGCTATTAATATTGCCTGCAGCTATTATTATTGTCTGCACCTTATATTTATTCATTTTTTAATTAAAAATAATAACTACTCACCTTCAGAACAAATTTATGGAACGTTTTGTAAGACCCAAAGTCCATTCCTAGCTGGTTCCATTTGCATTCTGTTTCACTCTTTGGTTTATGTATTAATGCTAGCACTAAACATTCATCTATGGCAGCATTTGGAACAGGAATTAAAATATTTTCATCAAACGTAAATTCAAATACCACTAAATGAGTTCTGGCTAAATGTGCCAATTAAACAACTAGTTTACTATCATTCCTAATGGAAATAACTCTAAAGCGACACTAAACAATATAAAGGCACAAAACACAAAAACAAAGAGAAGAAAAATGAGGTAGCATTGAAAAACTGGAAGCTGAAAGTATTTGCACTACATGATTTAGGGCAGGTTTTCTCAGCCTCGGTACTACTGACATTCTGAGCCAAATGCTTTTGTGTAGAGCTGTCCTGTGCATTATAGGATGTTAGCAGCATCCCTGGTCTTTACCTATTTGATGCCAGTAGCACCCCTCCCTGGTTGTGACAACCAAAACTATCTCCAGTAATTGTCAAATGTCTCTTGGGGGCAAAATTGCCCCTGGTTGAGGACCATGGATTGAGAAAAAATCTAAAAGTACCTATAGGGACAGTAAAAGCAGGCTATTCTGGTCAGAGAACCCTCCCAAAAGGCTCAGGAACTAGAGGTACAGGAAGAAAACAGGATTGGCTCAAGATCTGTATAAACAGTAGATTAGCCCCTCTATATCCTCTCTGCTAGAGATTCCTTCTTTGGACAGCCTGAGTCAGGGAGACCCCCAGCTTGGAGACGTCAGGCACGGTTTAGGGTGAGGTTTCATACTGAAGGTGGGTATTATGTAAATGTCTAATAAAATATGTAGGGTTCTAGCTCCTAGCTTAACTCAGATCTAAGAACATTGACATCCAAGTATATATTTTCCAGGTAGGTGACGAGAGGAGTCTTCAGATGTAAAACTGATCAAGCCACAAAAAGAAAAAGATCCTTCAGATTGAGTGAAGATCACTTTGAGTGGGCAGATCACTCTAAACCCTAAAGTCATTGGTTAACAATTTCGTCTTCCCCCCACTCCCACTCTACCATGGTTCTGTGATGATGTTTCAGGGGCTTGGGGATTAATGTCAACCTGGACTCAGTGTCCAACAGTCCTCAAGTTTAGATCTTCCCTTTTCCCCATTGTAGAGTTACCCAAGTAAATGGTCATGGGATCCCTTTGGGGGAGGACCAGGAAATTATTAGTGTGAATACTTGTGCCTTCCTGGGCACCCAGCCACTTTCAATTGATGGATGGGTTCTGGCTCCCCAAACTGACTCAGTTCTGGAAAATGGGCACAGCTTCCTGACTTTTCATTAGGATAACTGTCTTTACCTTCCATCCTTGATTTCTCTTGTTTGTACAGTTAAGTAGTATATATTTTTTGGCTATTCATGTGTTTGCCCCTAGGGACACCATCTGCATAACTTTATGTAGGTCAGACCACTTGGCTGTCACTCCAACCGTACCATTTATTACAATAATTGCATCCACCTGCCTTCTGATGGTTAAGTACTATCACCTGGCCTCTATGGTGGAGTGGAAGGAGAAGAGGGTAGTTCATCTCACTGCTGTCAGTGCGCTTAGTTCTACAGAGACAGAAATTCATCTCTGAGATCCATAGAGGAGCTACCACAGAATTCTTAGGGCTTCTGAAGCCCTCTCACCAGCACATTCCTGTGACTTTGGTGAAGCGTGTATTCTCTGGACCCTTCCATGGAACACAGCCATCTAAGTCTTATACGAGCATATTTACTCAACTATGCCCATTTCTCTGAGTCTTTTACTCTCTCTTCCATCATCCACCAGGCAATTCTGGCATTTTTATGCTTACTTCAAGTGGATCATTGCTTTTTCCTTGCCATCTTCTTGGGACCCCCCTAAAAGCATGCTTTCACCATCTCCTGGGGTCCTTCCCAGAGTGATAAATCCTGTGTTTCAGGACAGTGTTCCCAATAAATACTTCCTTATCCAAAAATAACATTTGCCTGCTTTGATCCAACACCCTCTGAATCCTGCCCTGGCTCCTGCCAGTACCTGTTGGTTGGGTCCTACTGTTCCTTTGCTGAGTTATGTTGTGATTTAAATCTAGCCTGGCTAGGAGGTTGGGGTGGATTTGAGGGGGCACATGCTGTTTCATAGGGAAGTGGCCTCCGCATTGTCTTCAAGAAGGAAGTACTATCCCATAATCGGGAGGATGGACCAATTCTATGGTTGCCTCAATCCAGATGTCCCCATCCTATTGTCAGGCTCCTATTCTTTTTCAACCAGGGCCCTGACCTTGGCCTGGCAATCCTGCCTAGTCAGAGAGATTAACTTTTTTTGAGCTCTGCTACCCTTATAATTAAGTCCTCAGCCTGCTCCTAAGCATTCTCTGCATTTCTGTTGCAGGAGAAATGAAATTCTAAATATACTACTGAGGCCTTCTGACTTTCACACTTTCACATTTTAAAGTTGATTAATCACTCTTAGTCTTTCATTATCTCTTTTCAATGCACCATTTGAGTTTAGCAATAGCCACTTTTTAACTGTTCTTTTAGTTACCACTTCCCTAATCTTGCTCAAATGCCTGATACAGTGCACCAGCTAGTGCATTTGCTTCCACTAGTGAAAGTTTAACGATTACACTGTTACTTGTGCTGTCTGTCTCCCCCTACCATCAACAGAGGGGTTCTGCCAACCAGATGGCAGGCGATCCAGCTCCAAAATGTCATCTTAGCATCTGCTTTCTCTGACTATTTCTGGTACCAACTGTCACAGACTGAATTCCTCAATAGGAGACTTGAAGACAGAGATTGGCAGGTAGGAGGTTTACCAGAGTGCTCCTGGGATCAATGCCTGTGGAAGGGAGGAAAAGCAAAGAAACAGGATTGGGCAGAGAGAATTTGGCTGTGACAAAGGCCTACCTGACCCCATAAGGAGCACTCAAGCTGAGCTGGCCCTTGAGAATTGTCCCAAGTTGCAGCAAGGGAAGGGGTCTTGACCATGGGTGAGGCAACTCTCAGAAGCTGAATTAGTTCCAAAGCAGGCTGCCAGCCAGAGGCATTTTCCAGCAGCTGGGGGAGAAATTCTTCAGAACTGAAGGGAGAGCTGGTGACTCATCACAGTGTTCACTCTAGCTTACTTATAATAATGTACACTAAATTTTGATCTAAGCAAAACCTATATTGTAATTGAGAGAAGAAATGTGTTTGTGTACGTGTGTATGAGTTTGAGGAGTGTGAAAGGAAAATCCTCTCTTTACATGATAGGAAACCAATAGTTTAGATCCCAAATTTTGTTTAAAAATGAAAACAGGAGACCTTCAATGCAATAGGCTGCACAAATGGTGTAATTTACTCAGGTCTTCCTGTCTTTCCCTTATTAATGATGCTGCTCTGTCCACTTGCCACAATAATGTATTTCTAAAAGTTTTTTTCCAATAATTTTTTAATGATAAAGGCGTTTTGCACCTGGGCTTTACATTTTTGTTTTGCTGGACAGGAAGCTAAACTACCATTTCAGCGCTGGACACTGGCAATTTTAGTGGCAATGAAGACAGAACCAATTAAACAAGTCTGTTGCATTTAGAAGGATTGATGACCTTAACAAGGAAAAATAATGGGTGATTTAAAATTCTTTGATATCTTTCAAATTGCTTTCACATCTTTAGTTCTCACAGCAATCTTCCAGTATTAGTAGAACAGATATTATTATCCCCATTGAATGGATGAGAAAATTGAGTCTCAGAGGGGCCGTGTTTTACCAATAAAATCTATATATAAATATTGGATAATAAATTTATAAGTAGATTTACTGTATGTTTCAATTCTCTCAAATTTTAAAACAACAGCTGATAAAAAGATATTGTTAAATGTTAAATTGTGCTACATGGCAGATTTTCTTTTTCTACTCAGGGGTTTTATAGGGTAGTCTTTGACATAGACTTGTAGAATAATTTCTTCAGTCTTCAAGAACATCATGTCAACACCCAGAAAACCTCACTCTGCCTTTTAAAAGATCTAAATTGTCTGAGCTGTCAAACAGCAAATGGTGGCATAAGATAATTCCATTCCTATTGACAAATGAGACAATCTGTATAGGAGATTGTTGGGTGTGAGCTTACAAACTGCAAAGCAAGATACAAGTGTTTAGGTAGACGGTGAGGGCTCTGAAGCTGTGGCTGGTTTTTAACAGGGGTGCTTGTATATAGTGGGATATGCACTGCAGTACCCGCGAGAGCACTGGAGGAAGATCTTTTCCACTCTATGAAGCGCTCTTCTATTTAGAGTTCTCAGAACTTATTCCTCTTCCCATCATTTAGTCCCTTTGTATTTGTACATTGTGGAATAGTGACTATAGACTACTTTGGCCCTTCATTTTTGCTATAATCCAAACTACCCCATTTTTAAAGAGTCTTCTTAAATAATATAAAATTCCATCTGAACAAGCTCCGACTAAGTGCATTGATACTGGGTCCTCCTTGCGTAAGTGGGTTGCCAAATTCTAACAAGAGTTTACTGCACTGTAGCCTGAAATGCCTGTCCATGGACCTTCTGTAGCTCTCATATAAGACAGTAAGATAGACTTGGGATGGGCTGGGAGGTAGGGGAGATGCAATCTTTTTCTAAATTCTAGGTTTTGATTTTTATAAGAAATTATTTGATTTATTTTAAATATAGTTAATTATATTACATAATTAATATAATTATATAAATAAATTATATAAATAATACAATTGTGCAAAATTCAATAGTACAAAAGTCATCAGTCCTTTGATAGATGACTGGGTAAAGAAGATGTGGTACATTTACACAATGGAATACTACTCAGCAATAAGAAAAGATGAAATATAGTCATTTGTGACAACATGGATGGACCTAGAGACCATCTTATTAAGCAAAATAAGTCAGACTGAAAGAACCAGGAAACATCTGACCTCACTTATAGGTGGATTATAAAACTGAAAGTAACAAAGAAGCAAAAACTGTGGACACACTCAATAGTTTGGTGGTTACCTGAGGGTAAGGGGGCAGGGGTGGGGCTTTGGGAGTGGGCACCAGATATATGGTGATGGCGGGAGACCTGATTCTGGGTGGTGAGCACATAATGCAATACATAGATGATGTGATATAGAATTATATACCTGGAAAATATGTAATTGTTACCAACCAATGTCACTCAAATAAATTTAACAATAAAAGAAAAAAAGTCATCAGTAAAAACAATTTCTTCTCACCTGCCCCAGAGCTACTAGTTCTCTCCAGAGGAAACCAGTTTCTTATGTTCCCCCTTCCAGAGATAACTCTCTACATGCACAAGCCTGTATACGTAGATTCTACATAAACGGCAGCTTACTATATAGTTCCTCCCCCACACACACTCCTTCTGCAGTCCATATGACAACACAATGCAGTCCACAAGACAACACCTTTTCTTTTCCCATGGCTAAAAAGCATTAAATTAAATGGATATGCCATAATGTTTTTTAATCATTAAAGGGCATTGAGGTTGTTTCCAATCTTTTGCTATTATAAGAAATGCTATAATACAGTTTTCTTTTATGTTAATTACTTTGCTACACTTAGAATTTATTTTGGAAAAAGGGATGAAGTAAGAATACACATTTAGGGAAGCCGGGATGTCTCAGTGGGTTAAGCGCTCACTTTGCAGCCCCGGGGACCTAGGATCGAATCCCGGCCCCGGCCCGTGTGGACCCATATGCTGAACTGGGGAGTGCCCCCAGCTCAGTTCTCACCGGGGCGAGACCCTGGCCCAGTTCCTGCCCTGTGCAGCCCCACCCACCTTTGGAGTGAAACTATGTGGAAAAACCAATGATGTGCAACTATGGAGACTGTTCTGGGCCCTCCCCCTTCTCTCTGTCTCTGACTCTGTATCTCTCTCTCTGTCAAAAACAATAAAAATAAATCTTAAAGAAAAAAAGAATACACATTTGGTTTTCTTCTAGATGGCTACAAAGTCCTAACATGATTACTTGAATAATTTCTTATTACCAGTGATTTGAAATGCCTCCTTTATTACATGAAAAAATGTTATAGCTGTTGGAGTAAGTTTCTGGAATTTCTATTCTGTTTTATTTATATCTGTCTATGCAAACATTTTAATTATTATAGCCTTATAATATATTTTAATATCTTATAGGGCTGTTCACCTTATTATTATTCATGAAACATTTTCCTGGACTTTCATTGCTTATTTTTTCATATGGTCTGTGAAAGATAGTTTCAAATTGTCTATTTTCACCCAAACTTCAAGTTGATTATTGATTATTTAGAATATGGCTGATGTCACTAATAAACAAATTTTTAATTTTATATAATTTTTACAAAAATTTAAATAGTTACATGTGGCTAGTGCCTACTGTGTTGGGCAATGAAATTCTAAAAGGTTCTTGTGTATATAAAAAGATTATTGATTTCTGAACATTAATTTTAGTACCCAGTCACCTTACTCAATTCTATTATTTAAAATTTTTCAGTTGACTCTTGGGTTTCCCAAGTATGCAAATGTACAATCTGAAAGTGATAATTTTACCTCTTTCCTTCCAATTACTGTAACCTCTATTTGTTTTTGTGTTTTAGTTTTATGAAAACAGTGGTACACTGACAACTTCATAATATTAATTAATTTATTCAACAAACAATTATCTTCTAAATATTAAATTTGGAAGATATAAAATAATTAAGACATATTCATTGCCTTTAAAAATTTATAGTGTGTGGCTAGGACTATCTCACAGAGGAGTATAATACAGTATAATAAAACCCATAATAGAAATATGCAAGAGTTTTGAAGGACCAATGGCATAAAAAATGCCGAGAGAGAGAGAGAGAGAGAGAGAGAGAGAGAGAGAGAGAGAGAGAGTGTGTGTGTGTGTGTGTGTGTGTGTTTAGGCAGGGAAGACTTTGAAAAGGGGATGTCTGGGCCAAGTCATGAAGAATGAGAATTAATCACATGAAAGGTGGAAGGGAAGATAAGGATTTCAGACAAAAAGACTGTAACATCTATAAAGTCAAGATTTTAGTATTATTTTTCTTTTTGATTTATTAAAAATGTTTACTATTCAGATATGGTTATATGCATTTGACCAAATATTTATACAACATATAGATCAGGCACATTTTGAAACTACATTTATGTTTGGAAAGTGTGAGAGTTTTCATAAAGATAACGCATAAAAACAAAAGTGTTATTTTCAATACATATTTAAATTGCTTTCCTATAATGGGGGCAGCAAAATTTAGCTGGTAGACTAATTCCAAAGTTATTTTTAATTCTGAAGTTAAATGTATAGTAGTCCTGGTTTTTCTTTTCGCTAGTTATTATTTATTTCATATTGGTAATTCATTAAGATTCAGAATGTATAATCCTTTCCTAGTGGATGTGCTATTATACCAGGAGGTTTTATGTTCTATATAGAGCCAAAGAGACAAGTTAAAATTTCCTTTGAAACTGTTAGATAAATTTTTTCTTTTAGAAATATTGAAATTCTAAATTTTCATCATTAATCAAAAAATGTGTATTGAAACTCTTTGACATAATGCTACACCTTGCTCTTTCCTTAATATTATTTGGGTTATGATTATAAAAGCTGCAGTATTATAAAAACTCTAGGTCAAGACAGCAACTTGCCAATGGTTAGTTTATTAAATTATATATATACTCACTTTGTTTACATTAATGGCTCACAGTTTATACCAATTTATATTTTGCTGAGACCTCAATGTTCAGTGTATTTGGAGAATGGGCATAATTTGAATGTCAAGATATTTGTAAATGTCCACTAAATAGAAACATAAAAGTCCATGAGACATATTAAAAATGGTAAATACATATAAAATTTGGTGAATTAATTTCACATTTATTTATAGTGATTTTTCTGGGCAGCGTTGAAAGTTCACCCTGTACTTAAAATTGTTTATTTTTTTTTCTTCTCCATAAATGATTACCTATTCAATGTAAATACATACAGACTTCATTCACTTTTTATGAAAATGTTAATTTTCCATGCATTTTACTTTTTGAACACTGAAGCACTTACGAAACACTCAACTCTTATGTGCAAATTGTGGGCTTACCGGTACCCTAAAATGTAGTTGAAGTTATGATATGAGAAGACTGAATGAAATTGTAGATGTAAAATAATTTTAGACCCAATTTCATCATGCTATACCTGAAATCCTTCCTTTATCTCCTATTCCAAAAAGCAAACCAGTGAGTTAAGAGTAGGAGGACAGTGACTGGCATGTTGGTTGAAATTTTTTAACCAAAATTTGAATGGCTTAAAACAAGGAACCTTTTTTTTTTGTTGAAGTTTTATTTCTTGATCATGTTACTCATTCATTGGTTTGACAGAGAAGCTCTGTTCTTAGTCACTAAGGGACTACTAAGGGTGATAGGACAGCCACCTGGAGAGTACCAATTTAGTAAACTCTGGCCTGTACTCGTGGTACTTCCACTCACAGTGCACTGGCTGAACTAGACAATGATCACACCTAACCACAGAGGGCCTGAGAGTAGAGAGAACTGGAAATATTTAACAAAAGCAGTAATTATTATTATGATTATATTGAAAATATGTTGAAAGAGCAGTTTTGGCAAGAGCAGAGATGACCTGAACAGAAATGGAACCAATGTAAAAAGTGTTGGATCATAATATTGGTTTTTCTATGATTATTCATACTTATACTCCCTAAAACTATTTTCTAATTCAATTCAATTCAGTTCAATCCAGTTTAATCCAATTCAATCCAATCCAATCCAACCCAACCCATCAAATGAGCATTTAATAAATGAATTAGAGCATGAGATACCTGGTTGTACAAAGCTGGGCAGAAGCAAAAGTGTAGGTATCATTATTTATTTTTTTAAAGATTTACTTTTATTGTTTTTGACAGACAGAAAGACAGAGACAGAGACATAGACAGAGAGAAGGGGGAGGGCCCAGAGTAGTCTCCATAGTTGTATGTCATCAGTTTTTGACATAGTTTCATTCCACACAGATGGGTGAGGGACTGTGCAGGGCAGAAACCGGTCTGGGGCCTCCCACATGGGGGGCTGAACCAGGGGCCTCCCACACAGGAAGCTTGCCCCAGTGAGAACCAAACTGGGGGCCATACCCCAGCTCAGCGCATGGGTCAACATGAGCTGGGGCTGGGACTCGATTCTCGGACCCCAAGGCTGCAAAGCGGGTGCCCAACCCACTGAGCCATCCTGGCATCCCCATCATTTCTTTTGAGTGCTACACTCAGGCTACTTTGGGGGTTACCTTAAGAAAAACTAGCAGAGCTTTGACAATTTAGATTATAATAATAATATGGAGAGATAATTGTTTAGACTATAATAATGGTGTGACCAGGTACTGAGTTATTTAGTATTTTGTTAAAGTTAAATCCCTTCTTTATATCATTTACTAAAATATATTACAGGTAATTTGACATATGGCAACAAAGGCAAAAACCACAAAAGCAAAAATAGATAAATTAGACTTCATCAAAATAAAAGCATTTTTTACTTCTAAGGAAACCATTAACTCTCTCTCTCTCTCTCTCTCTCTCTCTCTCTCTCTCTCTCTGTCAAAAAACAACAACAACAACAAAAAAAAAAACGGGGGTAAATTTTAGGGGAAGCAGGGATGGCTCAGTGGGGTAAGCGCTCACTTTGCAGCGGGGACCAGGGACCGAATTCCAGCCCTGGCCCGTGCGGAACCATATGCTGAACTGGGAGCTCCCCCAATTCAGTTCTCTCTCTGTCTCAGTATCTCTCTCTCTCTCTCTCTCTTTCTCTCTCTGTCAAAAATAAATAATAAAAATAAAAATAAATTAAAAAAAGAAAACCATTAAGAAAGTGACAAGACAACAACTCACAGAATAGGCAAAGATATTTTCAAATCATATACCTGATAAATGATTTGTATTCGAAATATACTTAAAAAATCTTAAACTCAACAATAAAAAGACAATGCAATTTAAAAATAAGCAAATGATTTGATAAACATTTTTCTATATATACACATGTGTGTGTATGTATGTGTATGTGTACCGGTATATATAATTGTCCAGTAAGCACATAAAGTGATACTCAATGTTATTAGTCATTACAGAAATATAAATCAAAATCATGAGATATCACTTTATACTCACTAGGATAGTTGTAATTAAAAAGGTAAAATAATAACAAGAGTTGGGAATAAAGTGGAGAAATTGGGACCCTCATATATTGCTGGTAGGAATGTAAAATGTTGCGGACAAATTGGAAACCATTTTGGCTTCCTCAAAAAGTTAAACACAAGTTACCATGTGACTCATCTATTCCACACTTCGGTGTCTATTCAAGCAAAATGAAAACATTTGCACAAACACTTGTGCATGAATATTCATAGTAGCATTATTTATTTCAAAAATGGAAACAATGCTAATGTCTATAAAATAAAAAAGAAAATGTGATATATCTTTACATTGGAATATTATTCAGCCATAGAAGACAGTGAGATATTGATATGTGCTCCTTCAACAGAGATGAACCTTGAAAACATTATGCTAAGTGAAAGAAGCCAGACACAAAAGGTCATATAGTGTATGACTCCATTTATAAGAAATGTCCTCGGGGAAGCCGGATGGCTCAGTGGGTTAAGTGCTCACTTTGCAGTGCCAGGGACTGAGGATCGAGTCCTGGCCCCGGCCCGTGTGGACCCATATGCTGAACTGGGGAGTTCCCCCAGCTCAGTTCTCTCTCTGTCTCTGTCTCTGTATCACTCTCTCTCTCTCTGTCAAAAGCAATAAAAATAAATCTTAAAAAAAGAAATGTCCAGAAGAGGCAAGTCCATAGAGACAGAAAGTAAATTAGTGGTTGCCAGGGGCTGGGAGAAGAGCAGAATGGGGTGTCTCTGCTAATGGGTATGGGGTTTCTTTGTGGAATAATGAAAAAATTCTGGAATGTAGTAGTGATGGTTGCACAACTGTGTGAAGTATGATACCAATTTTTTATTAATAAAATATGTATATCTCTATCTATCCATCTATCATCTACATGTATCTAGATGGTAAAATAGCAAGTGATTCTTTTTAAATATGTGAGCTTTTCTGTTGTTTCCTGCTCCCCTACCCTGAGAACATGCATTACCTTTGTAACTTAAAAATTAAAACTTCTTGGGGAAGCTGGGATGGCTCAGTGGGTTAAGCGCTCACTTTGCAGCGCCGGAGACCAAGGATCGAATCCCGGCCCTGGCCCGTGCGGATCCCAGTTCAGTTCTGTCTCTGTCTCTGTATCTCTCTCACTCCCTCTCTCTCTGTCAAAAACAATTAAAAAAAAAATTAAAACTTCTTATAATTAATTCAAATCAAATTCAAATGCTGATAGCTTGCATTTCTCTAATAATATTTTTAAGTGACCAAATGCAGATTACATTAATTCCAATTTTTAAAAATATTTTGTCATTTTTCTTTTTAAGATTTATTTTATTCTTTGAGAGGTGGTATGGAGGGCCCAGAGCAGTCTCCATCATTGGTTTTGTCATAGTTTCATTCAACACAGGTGGATTTGGGGCTGTGTGGGGTAGGAACTGAATTGGGGACCTCCTGCATAGGAGGCGTGCCCCAGTTCAGCATATGGGTTTGCACTGGCCAGGGCCAGGATTCGATCCCTGGACCTCACAGTTGCAAGGCAAGTGCTCAGCCTGTTGAGCTATCTTGGCATCCCCTCCAAATTTTTGAATATGCAAAACTAAATTGTGTTTGGGAAAAAACCCAGAATAATGGTTGCCTCTGAAAGGATGGGAGCAGGGATTGACTAGGAAAGGACATGAGGAAATTTTTTTGATTGATAGAAATTGTAGAATGGTTTACATGTTGATAGGAATTTGGATTACACAGCTGTATTTGTCAAAACTCAGCGAATGTACAATGAAGACTTGTGCATTTCATCATATATGTTTTACATAAAATACATAAACAAATACAGGGTAAAATGCACTTTGAAATATATACGAGGGCTGTCTGGAAAGTGTCCAGCCATGTAACAATTCTCGTTATATTGACAATGGCTAGATTTTTTCCAGACAGCCCTCATATATTAAAATATGGTGCATTAATGGATGAACAGAAATAACAGAAGGATAGATATGTGATACAGTAAAATGTCAATGGTAGACTATAGATGTTGGGTATGTGGGTGCTTACTGCTCTGTATTTGAAATTTTTCATAATAGAACATGGGGAAGAAGGGACCTAATATGAAGTCTTCACTATTCTAAGTTCATCTTACCTATTTGCCTCTTTCCCCACTACCTGTTAGGTATTTCCACTTGATTGTGGAATTCATCTTCAGCCCCTACAAATCATTCTAAAAATCATATTTCTTTCCTTCCTTTCTTCCATAATATCTAATCCAATTAAGCTCTAAATTCTTCTTATGTTCACTTACATCTCACTTCTTTTCCCATTAGCACCACCTTAATTCTGCACCAATCACCTGCACCCTAGTGGTCATTTCCATGGAGAAATAGACTTATATAGCTAAGAAAATAATTTGCATGTAATTTGATGCTGTAACTTTTTACAGGCTTGCTATAAAACCGTTTCTGAGAGAATACTGTATTAGAATTTACTTGGTTATTTTAAGTCTCAAAACTATGAATTCCAGCTTCACTTCCTTTTAACTTGTATATTAATGACTCAAAACCAGTTTTGGATGATTTAGATGCATACACCCCATCACAGAAGATGGGTAAGAATTCTGTACTATGATTAGCCTCTATAGACAACTGGTTCTGCTAAATGAACTATGCTAAAATTGCCAATTATCATCTTGGCAGCTGACATCAATTCCATTTATTATTCTGCAGGTCCACTTTGCCACTAATTTATCTTTGAAGATTCACCACGGAGTGAAATTGCTTACCATTAGATCACGGGTGGGCACTTCATTAACTTTTTTCCCCCTGATGGCCATTGATAAAATCAACCTTAAAATTTTCCCATGTTAAAATAATTGCAGCTAAGACATAGTATTTCAGGCCCTATATGTTGAAGTGGAACTTAATTTCATGAGGAAAAACTTATCTCTGTCAAAAACATTTTCCCCACAGGAATATGGATTCAGCATATTTTGGGAAGCTTCATTCTTAAAAGAGTATCTTGGTCTTACTCCTTATTCGGTTGGCAGAGTACAGGATCCTTTGGAAGACTTCCATGTCTTTGAATCCTGTGTTTGCCAGTTCATCAAAAGCTTATGGAAATTGATTTAAAAATATGCAATCTGTCAGTTCTTCCAGATGTTAAACTTTATCCTTAGACTAAGCCAGGTTATCAGGGAGCTAGGTAGCTATATAACTGCTCTCTAGTTTTCAGTAAACTGCAATTTGGCCATAGCTCTTAGTTTATCATGTATCTATAAGAAAATGACTTGAATTCATGATTGCGTGCATTTATTTTTAGCTACAAATTTTTGAGTGCTTATTCTGTCAGGCATCATGCTAGGTGCTGTCAGTGCATCATTTAAATTTAATCCTCACATCCATTCCTTGGAGTAAATATTCAATTTATAGGTAAGAATACTGAAGCTCAGATAGGCTACACAGCTCAGTAATGGCAGTAACAGGATATAAACCTAGGTTTATCTGATTTTTAAATCTAGTGTCCTTACTCACTAGGAAAGCTACTGGGAAATTTCTAATTATATCACCATATAGAGCCTTAAGTATCGATATAAAAACCTTGACAAGCATTTTTATGTTTAATTTTATTCCTGGTTTTATACTTTCGTCTTATTTTTATCACTTCACTGATTTTCCTGAACTATTTACTTTTATATCATTGTAATGATATGTTTTTAATAAAGTACCTAAAATCCTTTTGGATTTATATTCCATTGAAATATAAAGAAAAATAAAAAAGTCTTGAAATCCTGTAATTTTTACTTTGATTAATGTTGGCTGGGTTTCCTTGTGTTATTTGCCTTTATTAAATTTTCTGGTTTATGTTCTAGTGAATACACTGCTTAAGTTATGAAATAACTGAGGAAAGCCTTGTATTTTAAACTGTCCTTGGGTGCTTCTAAACACAATAAATAAATTTTACACATACGTAGCCTTGGTACAGACAATCAAATGTTTGAAGAAAAGATTAAAAATAGTTAATGAGTGAAAGTTTATAATAGAAGATATTGTGAAAATTCCATTAGTTTGCTCCCCTGCTTTGAGTGCAACAGGGTGTGACACAATCTGAAGAATCCCCAGCAGCACTACTTACGGTAATTTGTGCTCTGTAACCAGATCTCTTTTCACTGTCCTTCAGATTCTGTTCTAAAATCCTAAAGGGATTTCTTGTCTTCATTAGAAGGTACAAGTGATTTCCTACTAGGAGTCACCATTCTTTGTTATTTTTAGAAGCTCCTCTTCTGTTCCATGCTGTCTTTTCTAGATGGCCCAAGGTCCTCTGTGTTCCTGACAAGCTGGTGGTAACTAGCCATTCAGAGAATACTCTGTCTTCCTAACTTAAAGTGATTTTCTTGGTAAGGCTAAATGTGGGCCGATGTGAAACACTGGTTTTCCCACTTGCTCCCTTGGTTCTATGTGGTATCAGGGTGCCAAGTTTAGTGATCTGATCACATTTTTTCAAATCTAGCAATGCTTTCGTTGTTGCATCTAATTTGTTTTGTTTTGTTGCATCTTATCAAGGAGCTCATCTTACACTTGTAGCCACCTTCACCTTTCAGAAGTGTGCTGCTTTAGCAGCTCTGCTGCTAACAATCTCAGGGTTTAATTAGCTGAGACACAGGAACCATTTCCCACTTAATTCCAGATAGAGATTTGGCAAAATGAGATCTACTAGATGTAGGGTAAAGATGGAGGAGAAAAGAAAACCAGAATAGGTATCATTTCATGCTAGCTGCGTATTATGTGAGAACAGTATGTTTCACTTTTCTATTTCCAGATTCAAATAGTTAGTGCAGCTTAAGTAGAAATATAGGAATGAGAGATATAGTAATGAAAGTTATAGAAATATTCTTTGATTTTTTTTTAATTTCAAATTACACACACATAAAAAAAAGACTGGGGTAAAGATTTATTTGCTTGCTTTCTACATCATACTAACTCCTTCAACTAAGGTCGTTTTCTCGTTATAAAGTGATTCAATTCTTTCTCAGGAATTTCTTCCTTTTTCAGGAATTCAGTCAAAATTTATAAGGGCTTGCACAGAAAACTTTTATGTGAAGTGTATTGATTATTTGGGAGTGGGAGAATCCCAGTGAAGAGAAAAAACTTAATGAAAGGTAAACAAATATGCTAAATTCCTATCATGCAACATTTTACCTTGTATACATTTTCTTCATGAACTTCACTGTGTTGAGAAAAAATCTTTTCCTACCAAAGTGAATTTATTAAATAATTAAGCTTCCTGCTTATACTTATCAACATATTAATGTCAAATTAGATCAACATGTGATGACAACAGTATTCTGGCAAAGACAAAAAAGTCCACCGATGAAAGTTTACAATGGGTAGAAGTTTGATTTTCATTACTTATTTTTCAAGTTTTGAGTACAGTTTCCCATTAATGTCTCTTTGGGCTGAAGGAACCCAAATAGAGAGCACTTGTAGAAAAAAAGTCAAAGAGCATTAAGAAGAGAATCTGAGGTCTTTGGCCTCCTCACCGATCATCTACGAGTTTCACATATTGGATATTACTTGTGCGCCGTAGCCCTTCCTTATTTGCGGTTTCCCTTTACATCATTTCAGTTACCTGTGGACTGAAAATATTATATGGAAAATTCTAGAACAATTCATAAGTTTTAAACTGCATACAGTTCTGAATAGCATGATGAAATAAATCTCAAGCTGACCAGCCAGGGACATGAATCATCCCTTTGTGGAGCATATCTAAACCATGTATGTCACTTGCCCATTAGTTAGGCCTTCTGGGTTATCAGGTTCACTGTTGTGGTATCACAGTGCTTGGATTCAAGTAACCCTTATTTTAATCCCACATTTATATAATTTTTATTGTAGTATAACTGATCTACTTTATTATTCTAGTTCTTAATTTCTTACTGTGCCTGATTTATAAACTTTATCATAGGTATCCATGTATAAGAAAAAACATAGTATATGTAGGGTTTGGTACTACCTGCATAGCATATATGGCTTTCAGGCCTCCACTTGGAACGTATTTCCCTCAGGTAAGGGGGATTACCTTATTGTGAAACAGTCTCGCTAAAATTAGTTCTACCAAGAGCCTAGCAAGTTTCAAGTTGGTGTTAGGTCACAACCAATGTTTGTATGACATCGATGAGATCATTTGGGATTGTTTAATAGGGGAATGAACTAAGAGTAACATATGTTGTTTCAGTTCTTTGGCACTGGGGCTCTGGAATAGCAGATGTAGAATTTTAACCTTTAGCATAAAAGTTAGAAAGTTCTGTCAGTGCAGGTCTATTTTTAGAGAAATAAAAGGAGTGCTGGCACCTGGGGCTCCTCCGCAGTGAAGCATTTCCCATCTTGCATGACTCTGGGTCCCAGTAGGTTGCACTTCCTCCTGTGACCAGATCTCCTCTCACACCTGCTTTGCTCAGCACTCAGAGGCAAATATTCGCATTTTATTGTTTTGTGCACTTGTACCATCCTAAAGAAGACTCCGCCACATGTTGAGCTGCCTGTCTGCCCGGATGTCCAGATTATTTCTGGAGGTACCAATTATTGTTTTTGCTAGTGCTTTGGTTACAAAGGTGTATAAGTTTTGAGAGGTTTAACCCTAAACTTATTTTTACTATAAGCTGTTTTTTCCTCCCTCTTTCTAAAAATTAAAATATACCATAGTTAATATACAGTATTATTTTAGTTTCAAGTGTACAACATACTTATTCAACATTAATA
This sequence comes from Craseonycteris thonglongyai, assembly GCA_004027555.1. NCBI lineage: Eukaryota > Metazoa > Chordata > Mammalia > Chiroptera > Craseonycteridae > Craseonycteris > Craseonycteris thonglongyai. The sequence continues at coordinate 90,289 of PVKE010001266.1, forward strand.
TACCTAATGAAGTGAATAAGCTCTGTTCATTTTCAACAAACTTTTCTGCAAAATGCATCTTTTTCAGGAATATGTGTCTTGTGTTATAGTAGAAATCCTGTACTTTACACTTAGTAGATGCTTAATAAATGCTGACAGCTGATTTATAATTAACTATATCACAAGAATTTTTTAAAAAGTGATTCCAAAAAGGATTATTTTGACAATGAACCAAATAATAAAAACTTAGCAAGATCATTTGACTTTTTAAAAAAAAGATTTATTTCATTGGTTGCGGAGAAAGAGAGAGAGAGAGAGAGAGAGAGAGAGAGAGAGAGAGAGAGAGAGAGAGAGAGAGAGAGAAGGGGGAGGGCCCAGAGCAGTCTCCATAGTTGTACGTCATTAGTTGTGACAGTTTCATTCCACACTGATAGATGTGGGGCCATGCAGGGCAGGAACTGAACCAGGGGCCTCTCACATGGGAGGCGAGAACTTTTGTCACCATCCCCACGGTTACCAGCTGCACCGCAGTTTAGCATATGGGTTTGTATGGGATGGGGCCAGGAATCGATTCCTGGACCTCGTGATTGTGAGGCAAGCACCCAACCACTGAGAGTTATCCTGCATCCCGTCATTTGACTTCTAGAACAGAAAATCTTTAAAAATCATTTTAATTTTCATGATATATTTATCACTACTGTTTTAGAGAAACAGAAGCTACCTTTTCATTTGCAAAGATCAATGAACAATCATCTATTAGTTCTTGAAATTGAAGAATAGGAAATTGCACTTGTTTTTCAAACCATTTGGCAATTGTAAGAAGCTGCTGGTCACAAAATGCACGTCCAATAAACTGTAGTCCTATGGGCAAGCCTTGGTTTGAGAGGGCCACAGGGACACTCACTGCTGGCAAGCCTGAGTAAAAGAAACAAACTATTAGTGGATTAATTCTTTCTCCTAAGAAGCACAGACCTCTTCCATTTTCCAGTGGTAGGTCTATGACAGGATAAAGTTTAAAAAAAATAGCAAAATGTTATGACATATATGCTTTTGTACCTTCCGTTGTTCACTTAACGATGTATCTTGAAAATCACTATGTATCAGTTCAGAGAAGGGCGGCATTCCTTTTTTATAGCTGCATACTATTTCATTACCATAATTTATTCAACCATTCTGCTATGGTTGGGCACTTAAGATTATTTATAGTATGTAGCTATTTTATAAAATTCCCCAAGTACATGTTTCTTGGTATTCTTGAAAGTTTCTCAGATGTAAAGGATTGCTTTATAAAAGAATAAATGAATATGTAGTTAGATAATGCCAAATTTCCCTCCAAAAAAGTGCCATTTTGAACTCCTCTCAGCAAAGTGAATGCTTTCTTTTTACAGCCTTGCCAATAGAGTATATTGTAGAGCTTTTGAATCTTTGCCAATCTGTTAGATGAGAACTAGTAGCTCAGGGTACGGTAGTTGTAATTTCAGGTTTGGGGCAGGGAAAGTACAAGATCTTGGGACATCTTGTTATGCCATTAAATAAGAAAGTTTTCAAAAACTAATGGTGATATGTTTAAAGGATACATGCAATTTGAAGGGGCTCCTGTTAGCTAAATTTGGAACAATCTGAGCATCAAAACCAATAGTGACAGTAATTGTTTATAATACATCAAATTAGGAAAAAAAGGAAGCTATTCTTTAAAGAAGACTGCTAACTAATACATGGAGAAGGAATGGTAGAATACAAAAGTCAGCATTGTATAATTCTCTAGGTAATAATTCAGGCAAGGATCATCAGTAGGTGCTAAACCTCAGTTCAAGATTATTGGGAAATGGGATATTCACATGGTCTCAAAGTATCACTTCACTAATTGCTTGTAACTGATAAAAGGAAAAACATTTATTTATAAGGAAAATATCTGGCACTTACTTCCTTAACCAAGGATTCAACTTAGTTTCTAAAGATAGAACAAACTAACATTAACTGTTTCTTGACATGAAGAGTATGTAGTATTTCTGCCAAAAGTGTGGAAGTGAACCCAGTCATGAGAAAACAATCTGATGTATCCAGATTATGGGTGTGACATCCTACAGTACAAGTGGACTAGACTCTTCAAAAAAGCCAGTGCTGTGTAAAACAAAATTTTTAAAGGTGGGGGATTTCTTATCAGAAACTAAGCAGGCCAGAAAAAATTAGCACATTTTTTAAAAGTGCTACAGCAAGGAACCGTAGAAAGAAAATTCTATATCCAGCAAAACAACCTTTATAAGTGAAAGAAAAATCAAGATAGTCTCTGAAAGAAAGTGAAGAGAATTAGTTGCCAACAGAACCAACCTAAATGAATGGCTAAAGGAACTGCTCTAAACAGAAAGGATACCATAAAACAAAAAGTCTTCATACATCAGGGAGAAATGAACACAGTAAGCAAAAGTATAGGTAAATACAATAGACCTTCCATCTCTTATTGAGTGTTCTACATTATGTTTGCCGATTAAAACAAGTATTATAACACAATCTAAAGAAACATAGAGAACTGAGGGAACTGTGCTAGATTTTGAAGACACCATACAAATGTAATATACCAGGGGGAAAAAAAACTTATAAAAGATATTTTTGGTACAATTGATAATTTAAATGTATTAATGAAAATTTTATTTAAATTGAAAATGAGAATTTAAATGTGGACTGCATTTGGAGTATTATTGTATTTATGTTTGTTTTCTTAGGTGTGATAAAGAAATTGTGGTTATGCAGAATGTCTTTATTCCTAGAAGATTCATGCTAAGTGTTTAGGGGTGAATTATCATGTTGAAACTTTCATATTTAGCTAAAAAAAAAGTGTGTATGTGTGTGCAGAGAGAGAGAGTAGGGAAGAGAAGAGGGAGAGGGAGTAAGGGGAGAGAGAGAAAGGAGAAAGCAAATGAGGCAAAATGTCAGTAAGGATGAAGTGAGGCAAAGGGTAATGGGTATTCATTATACTGCTTTTTCAGCTTTTCTGTAGGTTTGAAAATTTTAAAAATCAAACTTAAAAAAATATTCTATTATGTGGATTGATTCTTTTCTTTTTTAAGTGGATTGATTCTGAGTGTGTGTGTGGTAAATACCTGTGTACATAATGCCCACCTCACTACCCCCATACACACACAATCCTAAGCATTCCAGAAGGGCAAGCTATTGCCTTTAGGGAACAATGTAGCTCAAACCTGAGTTGAAGACCAAGGGTGCCTGTCTAAAAATTTAAAGAAAAACTAGAGTGTTCTTGAGGTATCCTCACCTGCCATATTTACGGCCTGTGTAAAAATATCATCCTGAGCACTTCGCGTTCTGTTGTCTTCTTTAATGAACTCCACGTATGGTACTGCCTCACTCAAGGTGGTAGGAGTTAGCAAGACATCCACTCCAGAGTTAAAAACATTCACAAAATCATTAGCAATGAGTCGTCTCACTTTCTGTGCTTTGACAAAATAATTCTCATAGTTTCTGTAGAAAAAAAACAGGTATTTTAAGAGCTTTCTGTTAAGGCTTGTTAAAGAGTCACTGCATTCTTGGCCTTTATGAGTAGGCACCACTAAGATTCCTAACAACACACAGAAATGAATTTTGTTCCTTTGTGCTGTCATTCGAAAAATTTGTACGTCTGGAATTTAATCAATCAGCATTAGGTACTGGGTACAATTCTGAACATATAATCACAAAATATTAATACTTCCAGCGACACCATTAAACCAGAACACTCATTTTCAGGTAAGGAAAATCAAGTATAGCAACTAAGTGACTTTCCAAGGGTTACAGTTTGGCAGTGGTAGAAGGACTAGAACCATGTCTCTGGAGGCTCATTTCAGTCATCTATTACAGTGTCTTATTTCATCTCTAGTATAATAATTACTAATTATAAGGATTCTGACGTTTTGCAATATTCTAATGTGCCATCAGAATTAGACACTCAAATCAGGCTCTGGAAACAGAAACTGGGGAAAATAAAGTGTTTGCAATTTTGTGTGTAATGGATAGGCACAGCCCAGGGGTGGAAATGTGAAATTCAAGAAAAGATGCTAACTTTACTGAAAAGATTAAGGAATTAACCAGAAATAGGAGTGATTATATGTTAATGATGCAAAGAGTGGGGGGAAAACGCTCTTTACATCCTCCTGAAGCATCTAACGAGGACTGGCAAAAGTACTAACCTTCCCATTTCACCTGTAAAAATGGGATGTAGCAACTCGAGCCTTACTGTGGATCAAATACAATCCAATAAAAATGTGAAATCTTTTTTACCCTAAAATAATACTATAGAAAGATTAGATGTCTTTACTATCATTTGGCCACAGGATTTATAAAAACGAATGCACGTAGCACCTGTAATTTAGCAGTAACAGTTGATGGCCTAAACAATGTGTGGGCGAAAAAGGGGTCACATACTAAACCTGACAAGCTCAGGTGAGGCCAGCATTGCAGGCCTTACAAAGTCAAGAGATTAAAATTAACCACACAGGATGGTCTGAACATAAAAATTCCTAATTAAAAGCTGGTTGTGGCAGGTAGTCACATCCATGGCCAGTAGCTTCCTTGACAAAGGTCACTTTTTACCTTAAGTGAGGCTGTTTGTTGTCTTTTTGCATCTAGGATGACAGACCCTTGAAATGTCAGAGTAATTCCTTTTTCCAGACTCCTCAGGACACAACCCACCGACAGAGCAAGAGACTATGGAACTCCTCATTGTTATCTTGTTCCCTGAATACCATCTTTACATGCTGTAAAATGTTAACTATTAACTATCCTGTACCCACAATGAAAAAGAAGTATGTATCTTCATTTTACTTTTTCTCCAATCCCAGGAACTTCCTGTTTTGCTTTCTCACACCTCCTTAATCTACCACCAATGGATTTCATGTAACCCTTCTTAACATCTCCTCCTTTGATGCCAATGTATAAATTAAGCTATAAAACTGCCATTCTTCAGAGCATTTTCTTAATCATTGAGATTTTGCTTCCTAGCAATCATCATTGGTTTGGCTCAAATAAACTCATTAAAGTCCTCTACAGGTTTGGACATTTTTTTATGTTGACAAACGCATTAACAGCATTCCTCATACCTGAATTTTATCAAAGAACAAATGCTTCCATTTTCTAAGAAATTTCTTCCTACTTTCTATATGGTTCAAAAGCAGAACTTCTGCTTCTATCAGTGAGGCAGTAATAGGGATGGGACTTAGCCTGCCATCTTAAACAACTAGAAAACAAGACAAACTGAAATCACCACTTTTCAGATATTAGACAATAGGCATTCAAGAGACTATGTTCTGGGGAAGCCGGGCTGGCTCAGTGGGTTAAGTGCTCACTTTGCAGCCTTGGGGACTGGGGATCAAATCCCAGCCCCATCCTGTGCGGACCCATATGCTGAACTGGGGAGTGCCCCCAGTTCGGTTCTCACTAGGGTGAGACCCCAGCCCAGTTCCTGCCCTGTGCAGCCCCACGCCCACCTGTGGAATGAAACTATGTGGAAAAACCAATGATGTGCAACTATGGAGACTGTTCTGGGCCCTCCCCCTTCTTTTTGTCTCTGTATCTTTCTCTTTCTCTCTGTCAAAAACAATAAAAATAAATCTTTTTAAAAAAAGAGACTATGTTCTGAGAGAGGGATAGCAAAGTAAGCGAAGCCCTTTGACTTCCCCACAGTAATGCCTGGAGGTAGCTTCCAGGCCAAAGCCCAGACAGGAGGAACCTAAAGAGTTTAGGAGTGGTGGTGGTGGTGGGGAGGGTCTTCAGTAAGTTAAAGGGACCAAGATCAGAACTTCAGGGAGGCAAATACAGCCAGAATTTGCCAGAGCAGAGGACTGGATGGGAGAAAGTAGCACATAGAGCTCAAAGGATTGCTTGAATGTGGTTAGGACATTTAAGATCTTTTCCCTTTGCACTTTCCAGTATATAATACAGTACTATTTGTTTTGTTTTGTTTTTGACAAAGAGAGAGAGAGAGAGAGAGAGAGAGAGAGAGAGAGAGAGAGAGATAGATACAGAAACAGAGAGAGAACTGAACTGGGGGCACTCCCCAGTTCAGCACATGGGTCCGCACGGGCTGGGGCCGAGATTCGATCCTCGGTCCCCGGGGCTGCAAAGTGAGCACTTAACCCACTGAGCCATCCCGGCTTCCCTAATATAGTACTATTAACTATAGTAACTATGTTGTACATTAGATCCCCAGAACTTATTCATATTATCACTCAAAGTTTGTACCCTTTGACCAATATTTCCCCATTTCCCCCAGCCCTTGGAAACCACCATTCTACTCACTGTTTCTATGAGCTTGGCTTTTTGAAGATTTCACATGTAAGTGAGATCATACAGTATTTGTTTCTTGACCTATTTCACTTAGGCTAATGCCTTCACAAGATGGTCAGGAAACTTATGCTGAAGACAGTTATAGTGGGAGTAATAGTAATTTAGATTTCATGGAACAAACATACATACTGGAAAGGAAAACTAAGCTGATTTACAAAATTTTTCAAGACACACCAATGTAACTTCCTGCAATAATAGGGCACATTTAATGAGGCCAAAATCCTTGGAGACTTCCTACTTAGTTTGTACTAATCAGTTAGCTAGTGCATCAATGCTTTTTTTGAATAACCAGAAACCCAAAGTACCATAAACAGTCCTTTAATGATGGTTTCTAATTCAAATCATAAAGATTTTGCTTCTTTGGCAAATATCCCAACTTATAAGACTTGATAAACATATTACTACTTCACTCTTGAGTTTCAAGGATGAGGAAAATTCCTAAACTAATTATCTTACTCTTTTAATAAGAAAAAGTTTCCTGAGAGAATTCTTCCTCTCACTACATCATTAAATCCTTCTCTTCTGGTTGCAGCGTACATGGCTTCAGTAGACACATCAATGTCACATCTGTGACCTGAAAACAAAGCAGAGATAAACATTACTTGAAAAGGAAGTCAAGTTTTGGCCGAAAAGCAGATCTAGGTTCACATTAGTGACCAATACTAAAACTAGGGGAGATTGCCCTTAATGGTTCCTTTTCTTTATCTGCCTTGTGACTGTCTGGCCAAAGCAGAATCAAGGAGAGGTAAGAAAATACCAAGAGGGAAACTCCCTCCCTCCCCTGTTTATTGAGCTCCGATCATGTGCTATGTACTACATTAGATGGTCTGAGTATACAATGATAATTTATTGCTCCTTCAAGGAATTCACCATCCAGAGATGTGAACTGTGCATATAGATATATTTATGATGAATAGTATAAGTATAATGCTAAAATAACAAAGGTAAAAGGATTCATTGATTTACTTCTTTAAATCATTATCTTAGGCAATAATTTCCTTTTGCCACTACTAAGTGAAAATTTCAAGTGTTTGAGACAACAACCTTAAAAATCCGAAACAGCCATCTTACCATATTGTAGGCCATCAAATCTTGCCATATTCGATGCCACTTCCGATGTACACAATACATGGTAGCAGACAATTGAATAACTGGTGTGGGGCAGGGACACTTCAATCACTTTGGCCCCCTCAGACTCAAAGAGGTTAGCAGCTCTGGACCAAAGAGATTGTACTCCACTTGATAATTCTGGTACAAGATATTCCTTATAGGAAAAAGTTAAGATACAAATTACAACATCTGTATAGATGGTTTTATAAAAATTTACGCTTCACTTGATAATTCTGGTATAAAATATTCCTTATTGGAAAAAGTTAAGATACAGAAATTAAAACTGCTGTATAAATGGTTTTATAAAAATCTGGGGAAAGCTGGGATGGCTCAGCGGGTAAAGCGCTCGCTTTGAAGCCCCAAGGACCGAGGATCAAATCCCGGCCCCAGCCCATGCGAACCCACATGCTGAACTGGGGTGTGCCCCCAGTTCAGTTCTTGCCGGGACCTATGTGGGAGGCTCCCGGCCCAGTTTCTGCCCTGCGCAGCCCTGTGCCCGCCTGTGAAGTGAAACTATATGGAAAACTAATGTCAACTATGGAGACTGCTCTGGGCCCTCCCCGTTCTATCTCTCTCTGTCTCTGTTTCTCTCTGTCAAAAATCAATAAAATAAATCTCAAAAAAAAAAAGGCAACGTGCCTTAAAAAAAATAAATAAATAAAAATAAAAATCTGTACTCCAGGACCTTTGGCAATGCATTAGAAAATCTAATTAAATTGCTAGTAGGTAGTTAGAAAGACTGAACTATTTCTTTTTAGACTTATTTTATTGTTTGAGAGAAGGTGTATGTGTATGTGTATATGTGAGAGAGAGAGAGAGAGAGAGAGAGAAAAGGGGGGATGGTCCAGAGCAGTTTCAATAGTTGTGCATCATTAGTTGTGACATGGTTTCATTCCACACAGGTGGATGTGGGGCTGGGCGGGGTGGGAGCCAAACTAGGGGACCTCCTGCATGGGAGGCCAGAACACTCACCACAGTGCCATCTGGTGGCCACCAGCCATGCCGCAGTTCAGCATATGGGGTTTGCACAGTCAGGGGCTAGGAATCAACCCCAGACCTGGCGATTAAGAGGCAACCACTCAACTACTGAACTTTCCTGGCATCCCAAGATTTAATTAATTTAAGAGTGTTTATGGCAATAATAAGCATGGCACTAGGTAGTATGAGCTGGATATAACATTATTAAAGATTAGAGACCTGTTCATTATATTAATATATCAACTAGATGCTTTTTCAAAGGTTCTCTCTATTAATCTTAATCCCATAAAGTATTATTATACTTAGTTTTATTAATAAAAAATATTGAGGGGAAGCCGGGATGGCTCAGTGGGTTAAGCACTCACTTTGCAGCGCCAGAGACCGAGGATTGAATCCCGGCCCCAACCTGTGCGGAACCATGTGCTGAACTGGGAGCTCTCCCAGTTCAGTTCTCTCTCTGTCTCTGTATCTCTCTCTCTCTGTCAAAAACAATAAAATTAATTAATTAATTAATTTAAAAAACAAAAAAAAATTTTGAAACTAACGAAGTAACTTTCCTAATGTTACACACAGAGGATCTATAATTCCAAACCAGGTCCATTTCTATAATCTGTGCTCTTTCTAAATCCTTAAAAGACCCAGTTTTTACCTTAATTGAAGATTTTAAAGAAAGTAGTATTTCTCTATAGCAGTAATCTCAGCTGGGGGCAATGTTATCCTCTTCCTCTCAACCAGGGGACATTTGATAATGTCTGCTGACACTTTTAGTTGTGGGTTCTGTGCTAGTGGTAGAGGGTGCTACCTCTAAGGTAGAGGCCAGTGATATTGTTAAACATCTTACGACTGTCTCCCACAACAAAAATTACTTACTGCTAAGCTTAAAATTAAAAAAAAATTTTTTAAGGTTAGTAATTTAACATTTTATGTATGAATTACTCAATTGCTACTATAATAAATGTAGTAGTAATATTATTTTATTTTTTATTTTTATTTTTTGAACTGAACTGGAGGCCTCACCGCATTCGGGAAGCACACTCCAGTTCAGCATGTGGGTCCGCCTGGGTTGGAGCCGGGATTTGATCCTCAGTCCTCGGGGATTCAAAGTGAGCGCTTAACCCACTGAGCCATCCTGGCTTTCCCTTAGTAGTAGTAATATTAATAATAACAGTAATGGGAAGCTGGGATGGCTCAGCGGGTTAAGCGCTCACTTTACAGCCCCGGGGACCGAGGATCAAATCCCGGCCCCGGCCCGAGTGGACCCATGTGCTGAACTGGGGAGTGCCCCCAGTTCGGTTCTCACTGGGGTGAAGACCCTGGCCCAGTTCCTTCCCTGTGCAGCCCCTCGCCCACCTGTGGAATCAAACTATGTGGAAAAACCAATGATGTGCAACTATGGAGACTGTTCTGGGCCCTCCCCCTTCTGTCTCTGTATCTCTCTCTCTCTCTCTGTCAAAAATAATAAAAAATAAATCTTTAATAATGACAGTAATAATGATAATATTTATTGAGCCTTTACTATGCAAAGTATGGCTCTGGGTTACATTCTTACATCAGGGATTAGTAAACTATGGCCCATCAGCCAGATGTGACTTGCCAGCTATTTTTGAAAATAAAGTTTTATTAGAACATAGCCACACTCTTTCATTTGTATCATCTATGGCTGAGTTAAGTAGTTATGATAAAGACTGTATGGCCCACAAAGCCTAAAATATTTACTAATGGACCCTTTATAGAAAAAGTTTACAGACTCCTGCTTAATATGATTATCTAATTATTTTTATTGAAGTATAATTGACATACAACATTATATAAGTTTCAGTGTGCAACATGACCCAATATTTGAATGTATTAAGAAATGATCACTGGGATGCCTGAATAGCTCAATTGGCTGAGCACTTTTACCTTGCAACCATGAGGTCCAGGGATTCAATCCTGACCCCGGCCCGTGCAAACCCATATGCTGAACTGTGGTGCAACTGGTAACTGCTGAGATGGCAGTGAAGGTCCTCACCTCCCATGCGGGAGGCCCCCTAGTTTGGTTCCTGCTCTGTGCAGCCTCACATCCAACTGTGTGGAATGAAACTATGTCACAACTACTGTAATGATGTACAACTATGGAGATTGCTCTGGGCCCTCCCTCTTTCTCTCTCTCTCTTACCATCTCTCTAACAATAAAATAAATCTTAAAAAAAAAGAGATGATTACAACAGTAGGTCTAGTTAACATCTGTCACCATCCATAGTTGAGATTTTTTTCTTGTGATGAGAACTTTTAAGATCTACTCTATCAGCAATTTTCAAACATGCAATACATTCTTATTAACTATACAGTTGCCATGCTGTACATTACATCCCCATGATTCAAACCTCATCATTCTCTGAGATCAATATTGTTATTATCCCCATTTTACAGATAAGGAAATTGAGTGTAGAGAGATTAAGCCATGCGCTCAGGTCACATAGCTAATAAAAGTGGCAGAGCAGGGATTCAAAACCAACCAGTCTATTTCCTAAGTCTATGCTCTGTATTTGACTTCACAATATTTCTGTAAAGTAATGGAAGTGTTACCTTCGGAATTCCTATACATAGTTTGCTCACATCTGTCAAATTTGGGAGAGTGAATGGTTTAACAGAATCTTGTATTGTGGTAGAATCTTTGGAGTCATGCCCAGCTAATACATCTGTAAGGAAAAATATTTGTGAGTAAAAGACATTGTTTTTACAGTGAAATTGTAATATTTTGAAACTATATGGAATCATATAAATACCCAACACAATTGCTGCATCATCCACACATCTGGTTAAGATTCCTGGCACATCCATTGAATTCACCAGGGGAATGAGACCATGACGAGAAACTAAGCCATAGCTTGGTTTGAAACCAACAACTCCACAGTGGGCAGCTGGATTTCTGGTCGATCCTCCTGTATCTGATCCTAAAGCCCTGTAATTTAAATGGATTCTCTTTAGAAGAATGATATATGTCTAATTATAGCTGGAATCTATCTTTTTAAATGTATTTTTAAATTGTACTATACAAAAGTAAAACATGCTTGTATCAAATTTTTTTAAAGATTTATTTTATTGATTTTTGACAGAGAGAAACAGACAGAGAGAAGGGGGAGGGCCCAGAGCAGTCTCCATAGTTGACATTAGTTTTCCATATAGTTTTAATCCACAGGTGGGCACAGGGCTGTGCAGGGCAGGAACTGGGCCGGGAGCCTCCCACATAGGTCCCGGCAAGAACTGAACTGGGGCAACACCCCAGTTCAGCATGTGGGTTCACATGGGCCGGGGCCAGGATTCGATCCTCGGTCCCCGGGGCTTCAAAGCGAGCGCTTAACCCGCTGAGCCATCCCAGCTTTCCCAGATTTTTTAAAATATAGATAAAAAAGGTCAGGGATAACAAAATATCCCACCACCCTGAGGCAAACGCTGTTAACATTTGGCATAGTAACTTCAAGTTTGTTTGTTTTTTAAAATTTTTCTTTCATAGTTCAGGTCATTCTGTAACCATAAGTTTCCACTCTTTTTCTGCTTATCATGAGCTCTTTACTATGTCATTAAAATTACTAAAAGTTTAAAATATGTATACTATTTACTATATCATTTGGCAAATTCCCAGTATTTTAGAGTCCATTTTCTTATCAGTATAGATACAAATCTTACATCTTCCTTTAATGGCAATTTTATAGTATGCTTTTACCAACTAAACACACCTCTCCCAGAAATTCAGATATAGCCTTTCTGGTACCTGGTTTAGAATCACGTAGAGAAATGCACTTTAATTTATTTAAACATTTATGCTGTTGCCAACTAGGGTAATCACTGCATATAAATTACTTTTTAATAAACACCTTTAAACATAAATCTTTGACCACATATCTGATTATGTTTTTAGGTTAGCTTCCAAGAAATAGAGTTGATGGGCCAAAGGGTCTGCCTGTTACTACCAGTTTTTAAATACACATTGTCAAATTACTTGTTAGAAAGGTTATACCAATTTATGGTCCCAATTGCAGTGAAATGGATTGTGTTTAATGTTTCCTTATCATCAATGAATACTAGCAGTTCTTAAAATATGGCTACTAATTTGATAACCAAAAAGCTTTGTTACTGTGCATTTTAAAATAAGTTTTCACTTCTATTTGTAGTTGCATTACCCAACTATGCAGTGTCTGTTCATTTCCTTGCCTAGTTACCTATAGTGTATATGTTTTCCTTATTAAAAAACAAAACAATAACCTTGAGGACATTGCGATAAGTGAAGTCAGTTACAAAGGCAAAAATATTGTATACTTTCGCTTATATGAGGTACCCAGAGTAGTTACATTCATAGGGACAGAAAGCAGAAGAGTAGTTGCCAGGGGCTGGGGAAAAGACAAATGTGAAGCTGTTTTTTAATGAGTACAGAGTTTCAGTTTTGCAAATAAAACAAGTTTTTCTGGTTGCACAATATAAATGTATTTAACACCACTAAACTATACACTTAAAAAATTGTTAAGATGGTAAATTTTATGTTATGTATATTTTTCCACAATTAAAGTTAAAAAAATGTATATATATATATTTTTTTAAGTTTTATTTTATTTTATTTTTTGAGAGGTGTGAGAGAGAGAGAAGGGGGTGGGCCCAGAGCAGTCTACATAGTTGTACATCATTAGTTGTGACATGTTCTCATTCCACACAGGTGGGTGTGGGCTGAGCAGAGTGGAATTGAACTGGGGGGGGGGGGGGCTCCTGCATGAGAAATGAGAGGCTTCACCACCGAGCCATCCTGGTGGTTATCAGTTGTGTTGCAGTTTAGCATATGGGTTTGCACGGGCCGGGGCCAGGAATCGAACCCCGGACCTCTTGACCATAAGGCAAGTACTCAACTGCTGAGCTATCCCAGCCATCCCCTAAAACAATTTTTTAAATTTATTTCAGAAAAAAGGGAATTTTTTTATTAGAAAATTATAAATGCCTATTGCTAAAGTTAAAATATTATATAACTATATAATATATAAAGTGAAATTTTTGTTATAATTACTGCCCCCATGAAAATTATTACCAATTTTGACATATATTTATTGACACTTCCATGCAACTAACATATACATACCGGTATGTAATCATTACTTTTAATAAAAATAAGGTCATGCTACACATACTACTTTGTAACTTGTTTTCCACTTAGTGTTTCTTGGATGGCTTTCTATGTCTTTAGCATTCTAACTCATTCTTTTTAGTGGTGCACAGTATTCCAAGAATTTTCCTGTTTTTAAAACTGCTATAAAAGAAATGAATCAAAATGTGAGGAAACAAAGCAGAACATTTGATGGTTTGGGACTCATTCAATCTGGAGTTACTTTGGGTCTGTGCTTCTCTTGACTATACCCAGAGTGAAGCTTTGGACTGAGCAAGGCTTCAACTAGTCACATGGCCCCTGTGGTTTACAGAAAATGCAAATTAGATTACTTTGCTTATCAAGTCCATTTGAACCACAAAATCGGACTGTTGTTTTCATAATTTCTAAAAGGATACATTTTCTTATTAGGATTCACTGACAGTTGTCCAAAAGTAAAACTTACATTTCCATAGGAAGTATGTGTCAAAATGTCATCTCAAAGCACTTTCAGAAAGATGTACACTAAGTGAGATGATGAAGATAGAAAAAAACCCCACCTAATCTTGTAGTCCTAACTTGTCAGAACTCTCATTATACTAATGCAGTGCTATAAAATTTCAGAGATACAATGAAATGGGTTTACTTGTTAACAAGATTCCAGAGAAACTAAAAAAATCTGTAGAATCTAAATCTTCATAGCTCTAAATATGTAAATGATTTATTGCTTGCAGCATCTGTGCAAAAGCTTAGTTTCAGTGGATAATTAAGGAGAGATAAATATAATAACAGTAATGTTTATTTATTCTTTTTTTAGGTGGTTGAGAGATGCTTTACAAGTGGAACTGAGGACATAAAGCATGACCGATGCTTTCCAAATACAAAGTATGACAGTTGAACAAATCAGCTCCCTTGGAAAACCTTTACTTACTGATATACATTTTTAGTTGTAGATTGATGAAAACACTATTTTAAATATCCCATTGATGCATATTAAGAACATTTTTTTCTTTCTTCTTCTTTTTTGGCAAAAGTCAGATTTTTCTAAGAATAAAATATAGCTAACAATTTATCTCAGCAGAACTCAAGCCATGGGATGAAGTCCCTAAATATTTGCATACTAAGTAAGCTGACAACCAAATAAATTATTATTATTATTATTATTATTATTTTTTTTTTTATCTTTTCACATTTATAGAGAGAAATTATCTTTTTGTCTTCAGTGCATAGTTATTTCTATTTTACTTTTTGACAGATAGAGAGAGAGACAGAGACAGAGACAGTTAGAGAACCAAACTGTGGGAACTCCGCAGTTCAGCACGTGGGTCCTGCCTGGGCCGGAGCCGGGATTCGATCCT